>BQNB010051836.1:0-33986 GCA_026074375.1 Tanacetum coccineum | reverse complement strand
TTTAGACTATTCTTACTATATATATTTTATATTTTATTATATATTGTATATATTTTAAGGTGTAGTCAGAGCTGATCAATTTTACAAAATTTCGGCATGACCCGTTCGTGTTTACAAGTTTTCCAAAGTTATAGACTTTAATAAAAACTCACTTTCAATTTACATTTCACAAGTTCGATCAATAAAAACTCTTTATAAATAGTCCGATAAGCAAAAGTATTAAATAAGTCTTTGGTTCATCAATAAGCTATCATAAGTTCTTAATAAGCCAAAACAACATAAGCCGAACCATAAGCTTATGAGTTAAGCTCGCGGTTCATGGGCTTCTTGATGTGGGACGTGGTTTAAAAGCCCCTTAAGCATTCTTTGGCTTATTTGTTAAGCCAAATAAGCTTAACGTCTTGTCATTTCAAAAATAAGCAAGAAACAAGCCGAATAAAATATAAGTCGAATTAAATAAGCTCGAACAAAACATTCCCTTCGTTTTCCTTATTAGGCCGAACCAATAATAAGCCCAATAGGCTCAAAATAAGCTTTCCAAAAGCTTATTAACATAAGCCAAACATAATAAGCTATAAGCAAACATTTTTATTATACAAAAATAACCACGATCACAAAACTATACTTTCCTTATATTTCTTGTTATTATTTTCGAACCATAGGCATAACCTTTTAAGGTTTATGTAGTTTTAAAATCTTTATTTTTACAAAATAAGTTGTACAACTAGTATATATGCATCAAGATGATTATAAAAGTACAAGTTATTAAAAGATTTGAAGACTTACAAAGTTTGAAGGTTTTAGGAAGATGAACAAGACTAATACAACCCAAATGTTGTTTAACATATACCCGAATGATACAAATGATCAAACCTTCAACAAATCTTCAAGAGTTTTTGATTAAAGATGAAAAGTTTATGGATTTATGTGTGTGTGTGTGTGTGCGTGTAATAGGACAAGGAAGAAGAGGGTACCAAAATGATCTCCCAATCATAATGAAACTAGGACAGAATGATAGTTGTAAACCTTGTCTTATTGTATTTGAATTTCAAATGTCATCTTGGTTACTTAGGGTGTGGTTTGGACGCATGCATGCATGAGGGGGGGGGGGGGGACCAAAATGGTTTTTATTATTTTATGATGCTAGTGCTCTTGGATGATTTAATTTCTAAGCCTTCCATGCATATGCTTTTAGTTTAAATAAATCACGATCCACGCAAGTAACGAAACGAATAACGGTATCACCGAAAATTATGAAATTTTAAATATTGCCCTAAAATATAAAAACGTGGCTATTGCCAAAATACTACAACGTTTGGCGTCCCAGTTCGCTCCCGATAATGATTCTTAGATAATAACGGAACAACTTCCCGGTTAAACGAAAAAGTTAAACGAAGCTTTTAAAATTTAAATTATTGACCGGAAACGGCTAAATTATTGAATGGAAATTCCTGGGGTCTCACATGATTGAAGAAGAATTGAGTTTGAACAGTGACATGACCTGGTAGACCACTGAGAGACAGAGGTCTGTAAATGTCTCTCCTGACTTGATCACCTTCTGGATTAGTCCAGTCAATCTGATCAGTAAGCATTTTGTGACACTCTTCCATCTGAAACTAAAGATGAACAACGTCCAGGTAGAAAGGTTTAACCACTTCATAAGCTTGACCTTCCAAATCTGCTTGAGTAAGCTTGGTCTTCCCAAGCTTTTGGCAATACCAGTTCATAAACGTCCTCATATCCCTAGTCTTCTCAAATAAAGAGTTCTCCACCGAAGCTTGATACATGGTAGCTAAAGCATTTTCCTAGTTGTTCTCAGCATCAGGAACGTAGGATGTAGGAATGACCCAGGCAAGTTCTGGAGTGGCTGGTTTGTCGTCCTCTAGAATCAGCTTCAACCATTCTGGCCTACGTTTGATATGTGGAAGATGTGTAGAACCAGTGTCTTCTGAATCAGATATATAGGCAAAATCTGGGATTGGTGTGTCTTCGACTGGTTGCTCATCATGAGGACCGGATTGTTGCTTGGAGGAGCTTGAAGGAGCATCTCGAGTGTCAGACTTTTTCCATGCTGATGACTGAGGAGTTGGAGGCTGTGATGAACCAGAAGCGCCAGTGTCATGTCGTCGCCTCCTACGAAGATCCGAATCAGGTGGAGGAGGAGGAGGATCTTGATCATTACGGCGTCGCTTGCGTGACTTGTCCTTTTCAGCAAGGAATTCGTCCCTTTGAGCTCGTGTCATAGATGCCTCCAGTACTTCATAGAGAGCGATGTGTTTAGGAAGTGATTTGTATGTACCACTCTCGAACATCCTTTGGTGAAGCATTTCTTTCATATCTTCTTTGGGCAAGTCTCTGAAGCGATCTCGAAGGGGAGCTTGTAGAGCTATTTGGACAGCCTCTTTGACATTTTCACGGACAGCTTCATTAATTTTATGAGGCAGATCCCTAAGCTCCAAAGTGTAGACCCTAGATCCAAGATTCCGAGTGGTGTTATCGAGATTCTTGTTAGTCTGCTCTAAGTCCGAAAGTTTCTTCATAAGAGCTGCAACGCGTTTAGCTAACTCAGATTCGGTTGTGCTTTGTTGTTGTGGATGAGATGGGAAGGGTGTTGTTGTTGTCGTTGTTGTTGTTGTAAAGATTGGTGTTTGAGTGGTAGATGATGCAGGTTTAGGAGATGAGAGATCAATTACTGGCGTGAAGAGTAGAGGAACTAAGGAAGATGCTTGATAGATTGGAACAGTGACCATGGAAACCACTTCTGCTTCTACATTGAGTTTACCCGGTTCATCATCAGTGGATTTATCATTAATGAATTGATCCCCAATAGCATATGCGCGTTTAGCTCGTTATTAATGCACAAAATCGTGTAGCCTCTAGCAAATAACGGTTGAACAAACATGCCACATTCCAACAAACAGTATATGAAACTAATGCACATTTAGCCCATAATTAATACACAAACATGTGTTCAATCAAATCTGATACACATTTTCATTTAATTATTAATTATTAATTATTTCTTAATTAAGCAATCTTACATTTAATTACATCAATACCTGTAGATTTTGTAGTTTTTGAGGGACGATTGTGGAGCTTCTTCATACGCTTATAATCTTGTTGTTCTTCATTATCTGAAAAAGATATATTGATTGATACTCTCCTTTCACTTCTTCTTCTTGTTGCTAATTTTTACAAAAATATGCATTAAAATCGTGAATCTGTATGATAATATGAACAAAATTAGGTCTAGATTACTTACCAGTGCCTTTCCACGTCATTTTCAGCAGTACGTGTAGGTGGATCTCAATGATTTTTATGGATGAATGATCTTGTGGATTTTTAGAGAGAGATAAAGTAGTTGAAGAGAGAGAGAGAGTATGTGGATCTGATGAATGATCGAGTGTATATGTGGTTTATGTTATATGATAAAAAGACGTTTTTGCCCTTCTAGACGTAATTAAGGTTATGGTTTAATCTAATCCATTGATTTTAAATCAATGGCCAAAAATCCTTCTTATTCTTTTTATGAAATTTTTTATTTTATTTTAACTCTCCCCCCTCTCTCTCTCTCTCTCTATATATATATATATATATATATATATATATATATATATATATATATATATATATATATATATATGTATGTATATATATATGTATGTATATATATATGTATGTATATATATATGTATGTATATATATATGTATGTATATATTCAACATTTTTTTATAAAATCGTACGTATATCAGAAGCGTTGCGATATTGGGCTTGTTTTGTTTGGAAAAAAAGACGCATTTACTTAAAAGTTGAGGGTACGGTTCGTATTTTTTTCCTATTTTGGGCCGATAGCGGGTTTTTTTTCCATAGTGTGCCATTTTTTTCGTTGGGCCAAAGCTCTTTTATTGGGCCAATGTAGCATTGCACTGTAGCGGAGCATTGTAGAAAGACGACAAAAACGTCGTCGTATCAAACGGCTATTGAGTTATATTATAATTTAGCTAGTTTATAGGTTTTATTTTTTGTTGGATTCTTACAGTTAGTCCATTGGACCAGATTGAAGTAACTTGCAACATAAACTCTTTGTGACAGTTATGTCGTAAAGGATCACGAATAAGGTTAAAAGAGTGCAAGGTATCGCGTTGTCTTATAGGACTTATAGCCAAGTTGTAGCCAATCTCCGTAAGCAGCTTTTTTCGTATTACCTTCCTGTTACACCCAACAAAAACATGCCTCCTTTCTATAACAAGTTTATAGATTCTTGGAACTCACAGTTTTTATTTTATTTACGCTAAAAAAATAATAAATATATAAAACAGAGATTGATAGCATGTAGTTACGGTCATGGCGCCGGAGCCATAACGCCGAGCCACAGTATGCATATGACGGCACCATAGCTTGTGTAACGAGGCTATAACGCCACATTCCCTCTCTTAGGAAGTAAGGATAACAAATTACAAAAGTGCCCTTTTGTTGTACTTTCACAGTTACTAAAAAAAATGGGTCAAATAGTCTTGTGGGGTTTGAGATTGGGCTATCATCGGATCAACACAGTGGTTCATATAGTGAATTGGGCTTGATTTGAGTGTTAATAAGTATACATTTCTTTTTTTTCTAGATATTATTAGGATTTAGGTGTCAAGTAATCCACTAATGAAACAATAGCAGGCTTCTATAATGGATCAATGAGGTCAGAATCCACAATAGACAACACTCGCCATTCTTGATCAGAAAAAAATAATGCAACTTTTAATAAAGCTACCTATTAATATGAAAGCATTCTATACTTCTAGGAACTTCTCACTCGAATGAGCTACTTCAATTTTTAGTAAGTTTTACGAGCAATCACAGTAGTTGCATTAAACAATGGTCACTTATACTAACATTTTTATTAGTTGATTAGGTTATTGACGCTATCAGTTCGGTGTCCCTTATTATTTGTCTTGAAGCTGTATTAAGCTTTCCATGATTTTTATGGAAATATTAATAGAGAGCATGTTGTATCGTGTGCTTGCATTGTTTGTATCAAACATCGACATAATGTTGTGCGCGATATTTTTGTCGACGTCTTCTATCGGTCGGGATTTCAGCTGGTAAAGAAGTTAATATTGAGTTGGGTGGCGGATGTCACAAATCTCTATGTCCAGCCTACATGTTACTTTACTCATGTGAAGGAGGGCTTGATGTGTGTGTTGATCTGACTAGGTCATCGCCGTTTGACTCAAATTGGGATGACTGATTTCGTGCCCGGTCGTGCGATGATTAATGCATCACAACGTAAAAGTGTCTAGTATGAGGCTAAGTGTGCGCCTATTAAATATAGTTTTCTTATATTTTAATTCTCTTCTTTGCGAGAATTAGAGATGGACGTTCACATGTGATGTTCACATTATGTAGTGAGACCCACATCGTATCTCGGCTTTCATTTTTTTAGTTTATACCAAAGTAATAATAATAATAATAATAATAATAATTTTTGTAAAATCTTGAATTTCCGTTTATATATAAAAATAATAATAATAACACGATCAGCTTTGCTATAGCTTGAGGAGTAGGGGCCAACATAGTATCTCGACTTCCACAAATTTTTCTTGTAAATATAAGAGCCTAAGGTGTCATAACTCAATAACACCGTCACGCCATATCAGCTTTAACTCAATAACACTAACACCCCAAAAAACCCCGCAATCATAACACCACTTTTGGGACCCACTTTTTTTTCAATTTAATTAAATTAACTAAAACATTAAATTCATTTCATAAAATTAAAATTACAATACTTAAAAAAACATGCAAAAATTAAAAAAACATATGAAAATAAACATACGGCCTAACGACTAAATAATCCCGATTCGACGAATCCGGGTTCGAGTTCGACGCATCTCGGACCAAATTATATTTTTGTTTGATCATTTTTTTGTTAGTTGATTCAATACGCGTCGTCCTCCGACAAATCTTTCGTGGACGTTGCGAGAAATTTCATCTCCTCCAAACGCGTAAGCGTACGATCTCTCTCTTTGGAAGACTCGTATACCTTTTCGGCGGCTTCCCGTTTGAGACGAAATTCGCTCGACATTTGATCCCCGAATGGGTTTGACAAGTTACTTCCCCCGGTGCTCTTCGTGGTATCGGATTTGGTGTTTTTGGAGGGACGTTTTCCGGAGCCCGATGGACATAGTCTTGCATCTTCACCGAATAGGTCCTCGTTGCCTACCCCGGAAACGCCGCCTTCCGTTAAATCAACCGGCTTGGGCGCGTCCCATTTTAAGTGGGCACGCAAGATTTCCCACGCGTCATCTTGGACAAACGGGATTGATTTGTTCTCGTCCCGATAAGTTGCTTTAGCCCGTTTCATAACATTCATATCATTTTCCCCACTTTTTCCCAAACGCAAGGTTCGTTTGTAAACGCGTTGAACTTTTGGCAAATGTGGTTCAACGCATGCCATTTGCTAGTCAACATGTCCTTGTTACGCTTTTGGAAATTTTTGTCATTGAACTCGTTCAAAATTCCGATACCGAAAAGTGTCTTTGGTTTGTCCTGCGGCAACATTCCGATCCTCGAAAACGGCAACCCAACACGCGGCAAGTAAAGTTTCCTCATCCGGTTGCCAACGTAATGAACAACCCGACACGTTGGGATTTTTTTCGGAAATGGGATTTTGGATTTTTTGGATGCGCGTTTAACACGTTTTTTGGTCGAAGGTGTGGCTCGGTAGTAGCTTGTGAGGATTGGGTTTGCGGTTGTTCATGTTGTGGGAAAATGATGGGTTATGTTGTAAATTTTAGAAGTCATTGTTCAATAGTTGTTGTTGAAATTGATGAATTTGCTCGGGGGTCGTAGGAGGGTACCCGAAATTGGTAAAGGGGAGTCGTGGTTGGTTACCGAATGGGTTTGACGAAGAAGACGTGTTCGGGTTCGACATCCCGAGAAGGTTCATGTAGCTTGTGAAGTCGTTTGGAAAGTCCGACATTTTTTTTGGATGATGAAAATATATAAGAATATGTGTATGAGATTTGAATGTGTGTAAAAATTGTTTTGGGTAAAGTGGTATTTATATTGTGTGTATAAGGTTTAAATAAAATAAAATTTTTGTTTAGTATCGGGTATAACTAGCCGTTGGAGGGTTTAAATTCAAAAAAATAAAATTTTTATTTCACGTTAATTCCCACGTTGTTGGGTTAACTCGGGAACTAACTCCCCCCTCCCCCTCAACGCAACTATCCGGTGTCATAACACCGGTAACGCACAAGCCATGTCGGCATAACGTAGCCTCGTGCGTTATGACTCCGTGGGCTCTCATATTTTTCTAATATAACGTGATGTATTAATAGCAATAGTAATAATAATTTATAAATAATGATGCTTTAGTTTATAAATATTATGAATTACAATATAATTCAAAAAATTTCATCTAACTTGGCATATAATATGAATTCACTCACTCGCGGGGTGTTTGGTTCACAAAATGTTTTTGAAACAATTGTAATCTTTGAAATGAATTGTAATTTGATGTAATTGTAATTTAAATTGTTGGAATGTGTTGGAATTGTAATATGTTGTAATTATAATTTATAATATTGTCAATGTCTTTGGTTGACTCGCAACGTAATGAAATTCCAATTCATTTTTTATAAAACTTAAAAAATTAATATAATAATTATTAAAATAATACAATAATAAATAATATAATATAATAATAATAATATTTACAAGAAAAGTAATAATAATATTAATAATACTAATAATAATAAAATACTAAAAATAATAAATATTCTTGACGTTTATTCAGCAGGTGATGTTTTGAATTACGCCTTTATTGCTTCACGTTTGCAGTCTGCTGTCTTGCAGACTAAGCTTCTTCCATAGTTGAATTGTACTTAGGTTCCCCACCTTTGATGATGCTTTGAGTGTGTTTAACACTTCTATGGAGATTGATTTTTTAAGTAATCCATGTGAGATCGCTGCCCCCAAACTCATGAAGAAAATGACAGATGTATATTTCACACAGGTTACTAAAGATGCAGTATCCACTTTTTCCCTATCATCTCGACAGATGGCTTTATGAAAGTCTCAGATGGAGGACCATACTTCTGACTGGCTTAGGGCGATTCCGATCTCGGGGTTGGGACAGACTATGAACAGTAGAACTTACCGATGCGTGTTATGCTATCGATTAGGTGTTCCCTTATTTTCTGTTACGAAACCGTGTTCAGCTTGCTCCAGGGTCTTTATGGGGGATATTTATGGGGACCATGCTGTGTCATGTGCTGGTATTGTTGGTATAAAACATCGGCATAACGCGGTGCGTGATACCTTTGTCGACATATGTTATCGATTCGGGGTTTCTTCTGGTAAAGAAGTTGACATCGGCTTGTGAAACGAGACAAAGTCCTAACGTACAGCTGATGTGTGCTTTACTACGTGGGATAGGTGGGACGTGATGTATGTGGGATTTGACATTCATCAACCACTCACTGCAAACCGGGATGGTTATTTTTGCATGGTCTGTGTCGTGCTCGAGGCTTCACTAGGGTAAACGCGTCAAATATGAGGCTAAGTCGCAAGATATTGGATTACGGATTTTCTCCTTCTTTCTCGCTTTCTTTAATTTTTTTATCACCCCCCCCCCCCCCTCATATTTAGGGTATAAGAACGCAGGATATGTATTTCTTCTCAAGTAATGTTGATCTCTCTTCTATCTCAAGTTACGATAATTCTCATTCTCAATCTCTATTCTCCTTCTCTTTCTCATTTATCTCTTTCTCTTCTTTCTTCTTCTCATTCTCTCATTCTCAGGATGATTATCTCCGTTTCTTTCTCTCTTTCTATTCTCACATTTAGAAGTATACAGAAAATAATCTCCTCCCGTAAGTCGAAGGCCGTAAGTCGAATGCCATATTCGCATTATCCGGCCACGGAAGTACGTCTTCCGTCGGCCGTAAGTCGAATACCATATTCGCATTACTCGGCCACGAAAGTACGTCTTCCGTCGGCATTTATTATATGCGGTCCGCCTTCATCATATGGCGGCGTATGGTTGGAAAGTGCGAACGTCTCCACGACGGTAAGAGTAGTCCTTTTAGTCTAGTAACCACGGCTACGGCCACGCTTACTAGACTGGGGGGACATGATGACGTATATTGTGGACCGAACCGGCCCACTTATACTATTATGACCTTACTTGCCGAGGACGTATAGCATAAGTCTAGCATAACATGATCAAGAACCATATCATACTAGACTGGGGGACATGTTGGCGTATAGTCCGGAATAGGCCAGACCCAATGGGCCGAACCCGATAAAAGGGTGGCCCACATCCTACGTAACCCTAATCCATACACTATATATACAAGGGTAGGATCATCCTACCTGGACAGGTTATTCTCTACCACCTCTTTATATAACATGCTTATACTATTCTGACTTGACCGTCGGAGGGTGGATCCCGGGCTCCGGCCTCGGGTCCCCTTCTAACCGGTTCTTCTTTGTTGGCAGCACTATTCAAGGCCCGGGAAGATGACGAACGACACCAGGAGAGTCGTCAGGACCGGCCCGACCAAATTATGCATCAACACGAGCAAAAATAAAGTTGTCATTAAGCCGTTTGTCGAGCATTCGAATACATTTTAATTCTTTTAAAGATATAAATAGATAAAGTAATATAATAAAGTGATAACAGCAATAATACATTTTAATTCTTTTACCCTTGTCGACATATGTTATCGATTCGGGTTTTTTTCTGGTAAAGAAGTTGACATCGAGCTTGGTGGAGAACGCGACAAATCCTTACGTCCAGCTGATGTGTTGATTTACTCGTGGGATGGTGGGCGTGATGTATGGGTGGATTTGACAGGTTCATCACCACTCACGCAAACCGGGATGGTTGATTTTGTGTCTGGTCGTGCCATGCTCGAGGCTGCACAACGTAAACGCGTCAAGTATGAGGCTAAGTGCGCATATTTTGGATACGGATTTCTCCCATTTCCATTCTCATCTTTTGGAGAACTTGAGAAGGATGCGATGACTTTGCTGAAGCGGATCCAAAAGTTCTCCGTGGCTCAAGATATTGAGGCACGTGTTGCTATTCATATATTTAATAGGATCAGTTTCGTTATTGCTAAAGGAGTGGGGGCCCAGATAGTGTCTCGGCTTCCTTCCAATTTGTTGTAAATCCTATTATTCTAATGAAGTGATGTTTATAATAATAATAATAATAATAATAATAATTAACGCCTCGTAGCAACACGCGGACAATCAAAGCTTGTTTGTACTGTAATTTGTACCAAGGGTATGTTTGGTGAAATGGGCTGGAGCTCGGGCTAGGGCTTATATTATAAGCCGAAATTAAAATTTGTATTTTTGTAAACTTGTTTGGCAAATAGGTTGGGGTCGGAGCTTATTATTGCAAAATTACTAAAAGGATCGCGAGACAAAATAAACAGCAGTAAAAGAAGTACTATAGGCAAACCAAACATCCCTACACAATGAAAAGTGACTACATTCCTTTCATTCTGCGAACCAAACAGTCTACATAATGTAATTAGAATTACAATTTCCTCTAATTACGCTAGATTACAGCGAACCAAAGAGACCCTTGATGTATTGAACTGAATAGTTACAATTACATTGAAAATCAAATAACCTATATGATTTAATCTGAATTGCAATTCTTTTCGTTATATAAACCAAATAACTTACATAATGTCTTCAGATTATAATTATATGAATAAAACAAGGCATAAATATTCTTAAAAATAACTAACTTGATATCCGTGTGGCCAGCTTGAAGCTAAGCGTATCCTTCAAACCATTTCGTTGCATTCATTTTAAATTACATCGATTTATCTACATCAAGCTGTGGTCAAAGGTAATAATAGATGAAATTTCAAACATTGCATAAATGCCAGGGACCAACGAAGATCAATCATGTCCCTAACAGATTTTAACAATGAAAATGTTTTATACCTAACACGACTCACCAATTAGGTCCTTAATGTGCAATTTTTGGTTTAAAATCAGCAACAAATTCATTGACTTCAAAACTCACTTATAGTTGTTATTATTTACTTCATCCTTCTATTATATAAAGTTGAAACAAACTAACTTCTAGTTATCAATCTTCTTTAAGAATAGTCACATTATTTTTAGAGCATTAGGTATCTTTGGTGTCATGGAGTGGTGCCGTGCCGTCAGTAAAATTGGTGTCACCTCACCAATTTTTCATATAACATCAAAATCTATCACACAATACAAAACAACTCTCCCTCATATAAAAGTGGCGTCATGAGTAAAAGTGATAACCTGGGTTCACTCAAAACTCACTAAAACACACAAAAAAAACACCACCAAGTGGCATGGTCATGACGGCGGGAAGGCCGACCAGCCAACCCCAGTATGGTTGTGGCGCCATAAGGTTTGGCTGGTGCAATGGCACGAAGCCACAACACTATCGTACCTTAAGCTCTTATAAAAAAGTTAGTCACAATTGAGCATGCGTTATCTTCATGTTTCATATAACGGGAATTGCATATCTAAAACACGAATATTTGCGTATTTTTTAAAATGCTAATTTTAAATTAACAATGTATAATAATATTTAAACATGTTTTTGATAAATAGACAAATTTTAGTTGGTATATATATAATTGACGATTTCCTATAAAACCTATTAGTTACTTTAACAAAAGAATAAATGATGATAATCTTTTTACTATATTCGAATTGTTATATTTTGTATATATTATATATCAACGTTTGCCCAATCATGTCTTCCACGGGGTATAGAGTAGGTGATAGGGATGGCAAAAAAACCTGAACCCGACGGGGAAACCCGATACCCGAACTAATTGGGGCGGGACGGGGCATGCTTATCGGGTTACGGGGCGGGTTTGGGGCTAAAACGGGCATTTTAATCGGGTTTAGGGCCGGAAATAACATCCCCGACATGCCCCGCCCGAATAATATATACACATATACAAATATATCTATACTTGTATCGTATTTTGTTAGTATTTACGTAATAAAAACAATATTTCTCTAATATTGTTAGTTTTCTATCTTTGTAAGATTGTAAAATTGTGATTATAGAAACTTGTTTAACGTCATATTTATAACTTATAATTTTTGACGATGTAATTTATCATTATTTATGTATAATACTATCATTGAAAATTTACAAAGGCTTATTTGTAATTGATTATTTGTAGGTTGTTAAATTTTTGAGTTATTGCTAACTGTCTAAAAATAATAATAAATGTAAAATGGTACGTCTTTGGTTGAGAATTGCCCCTATAGAGGATACCCCGATAAGATCCGGATTATTGCTGGGCAGGTATGGGGGAGCAACGCGCCCCGACGAGGCGCCCCTATTAGATCCCCAATGGGGATCGGGGCGGGTTTGGGGAGAACTTTGGTAATCAAGTTTGGGGACGGGGATGGTCGCCCCGTCCCAAACCCGCCCCGTTTCCATCCCTACTAGGTGAGATGTAGACAGTCTTACTTCTACCCGAAGGCCCTACCCGAAGGTAGAGAGGCTGAGATGTAGACAGTCATACCCATATCCGAAGATAGAGAGAGTGCTTCTAGAGGACCTCCGGCCTTGTAGGGAGTGAGGCTCGACCCCTTGATCTCTGGAAAAAAAATCCAACTGATCCAACCCTATTTGTTATTTTGTGTATATGATATTGATATTTTGCTACTTCTTGTTTCGTAGTTAATCAACTTCATATTTGTTTCACAATATCGTTTACATGTACCTCGATATAAAGCACAAACCAAAGAAAAGGTAAAATAACATGCTTCACTAAGAGCACAAGTTGCAGCAACATAAGTCAAAGCGTCATCTTAGCGTCATTTCAGCGCTTTCTCTTTTTATTTACCTCTCACTCACACACGTTAAAATACCATCACTAACTTAGGTAAAAACCTCAATTTTCAAGCCCACTATACCCAATTAAAACACAAAAAAACAATTGCTTTTGTCGAACGCCAAATAATTGGCGAAAGTTTTGGCGAGATGATGGGTCGGTGCAGTAGTGTGCGATATGGCGAGCTCCACCTAAGATTAGCGAGCCACTTTCGATATTGCACTTTGTGCTCTAACATTGGTTCCACCACTCAAGTTAGACAAATGGTGAGTGGAAAGGTTGCGTAATGGGTGAGCAACATAGAGGGAACCTGACAAGTTTAATTGAAGGGGACAAACTGTAACGCATTTGTTTTAAAGGGTAATTTACATTTTCATTTAATACTCATATTAATAATGCCTAACATTGCGATGTGTAAAAAAATATACTAGTGACAAACAGTTTGGGCAAGTCGCGACTCTTCCAATATCCACAAAGTTTCGCCCTTGGATTGAGCGAGATGCCTCACTTGCCATCTAAGTGTGACATGATGAAGTCATGTGTTTTAGAGCACTTGACCGATATAACAACCCGCAAATTTCATCAATGTAAATATCCATCTATTAAGTTAGATACAATGTACTATCTATCTATTATATATGAACCACCTTTTTCAGGGAAATTTTTCGCTTTATTACATTACTTGCTTTGCCAATATCTCAATATGCAATGTAAGTTGCATAACTAAAGTTAACGAGCTCACGCAACCTACCTATGGCAATCCTATCCTCATATATGTCAAGCAAACATCATAATATGTCAAGTCAATATCATAATATCATTTTTACAAAGTACATTACTCATATAATGTACCATTTGCAACGTTATATCAAAACGGGCTTTAAACCATTATCGTATACCTTTAAACCCTAATTCCATGAAAGATTAACATCTAAAGTGAATGCACAAGCTACTAAAGCATATGTACAAGTAATATAACATCTCATTTAAAATATAAACTCCCTCCAAGTCAAGGTACAAGTCTTTAAAAGCTCAATGTACAAGTCATTAAGCATGATCTCCAAAATAGCCGTTTTACCTCCGTTTTCATTCTAATTTCTTCACCACCACTTGTGTACAAGCTACTACACTCAATATACAATGTGTAAACCCTAATTATTCTATTCATAAGCTTTCATACATCTTTTTACACTCAAAACCCTAATTCAAAACCCTAAACCCTAAAACCGAGCTAGTTTCTAAACCATGACCCGTTTCTTCGTTTTTATCTATTGTAAACCCAAACCAACACTCAAATAAGTTGTAATAACTTAATTTACAACATTCTCAATCATATTCCATCATCATTTTATCAATTTACTTCAGCTATATGCAAATCAAATCCAAGAAACCCTAATTGTGCCCTAATTTAAACTTTTGACCCGTTTACTCATTTTCGCCCATTTTAAACCCGAACCACCTATCAATTTTTGTTATTAATCCTTAATACAAGTCTTGTGAACATATATCTATCACTACTAATCGAATGTACTTGAAATCCAAGCTTCAAAACCCTAAATGAACCCGTAACCTAGTTTCTTTCATTTGGACCCATTTTAACTAATCTTTTTGCAAACAAGCACCTCCATGACAAGCACCACACTATCCTAAGCTGCTTAAAAGAACCTATACTAAATATCTATCCATTTCTTGGTATAAAAATGAGCCACATGGTCTCTTTTCTTCTTCCTTTAGCCGCGGCATCACAAGGAGTAAACAACACACCATATCTACTTTCTAGCTCATGCAACTCATCATGTAGCCTCTCCTCATCATCCTATAGACCTCCTACATGTCCTCACCTGGTCACAAAGCATACCTTAGCCTCCAAGTCCCATTCATGTATAAATAGAGGCATAAACACTTCATTTGAACTCATCCCCCACTTCCTCATCTATAACCCTTAATAGCAGCAATCCTTTACTCAAAGAAGATCCTAAGAGGTCCTAATAAGTCTCAATAATAGAAGTGAAGCAAAATGAAATCAAGAAAAGAAGCCCGTGAGTCGTTATTCTAGGCGTACGAAGCTAAAAGTCCTAATTTTAACCTGTTTTCAAGCTATAAGCTCAAACCCATGTTATATGATCTTCATACCTTCTCCTACACTATTATAATGTTCATATGATTCTAAATATACTCTTGTTAAAGTTTTATAACTCAATTCATACTCATTTTCCATTTTGATCCAAAACCGTACACCTAAAACCCTAATTTTATGTTTTTCTTAAAACTAAATATTATAATGGTTAAATATTGTTATAATCTATCCTAACATGCTTAAATAATGTTAATATAACAACTTTATCAAGTCTTGAAGGAATTTGAACTTAAAACCCACGCGTTTACGTTTTAAAACCCTAATATGACCCGTTTTGCTTCCTAGCTTAACGAATCGTTATTTTAAACTTTCATTATGTTAAATCTTCATATTTTAGCTTATATTAATAAGCTATAACCTGCAAATGTCTTTTGGAATGTTAAAATAAGCTTGCATGGCAATTCAGACTTGTTTTGCAAAAGTATTCCATGCAAGGGGTATATATCGTAAATTTTTGAAACTTATAACTAAAAGGACTGAAAATATCATTTTATCAAAGTTATAACTATAGGGGTCTATTATGTCACTTCCCAAAGTGCAAGGTTTACTTTGTACATCTTTTAAACTAGAAGGACCAAACTGGACAAAGCGAGAGAACCATCCAAACTCTCGAGGATATGCTACGTGCTTGCGTAATCGACTTTGGAAATGGTTGGGTTAAACATTTGCCATTAGTCGAGTTTTCATACAATAACAGTTATCATGCTAGCATTAAGGCTGCACCGTTTGAAGCACTTTATGGTCGAAAGTGTCGTTCACCCGTGTGTTGGGCCGAGGTTGGACAAGTTCAACTCACTGGTCCAGAATTAGTGCAAGAAACAACGGAGAGGATCATCCAGATCAAACAAAGGATTCAAACCGCTCGCGATCGACAAAAGAGCTACGCCGACTTAAAGCGTAAACCGATGGAGTTTCAAGTTGGAGATAAAGTTATGCTTAAGGTTTCGCCTTGGAAAGGGGTCGTACGTTTTGGCAAACGGGGGAAGTTAAACCCCAGATATGTCGGACCTTTCAAGGTGTTGAAAAAGGTTGGAGCCGTTGCTTACAAGCTTGAGCTTCCTCAAGAGCTGAGCAGGGTCCACAATACGTTTCATGTATCCAACTTGAAGAAATGTTATTCTGACGATCCATTAGTCGTTCCGTTGGAAGGACTCCAAGTGGATGACAAGCTCCATTTTGTTGAAGAGCCTGTAGAAATCATGGATCGCGAAGTCAAACAATTGAGGCGAAGCCGTGTCCCAATTGTCAAGGTTCGATGGAACTCTAGGCGAGGTCCTGAGTTTACATGGGAACGGGAAGATCAATTCAGGAAGAAATATCCACACCTTTTCACCAAGATCGCACCGTCGTCAAGTGCCGTGTCATAAGCCTTGAGGACAAGGCTCATTTAACGGGGGAAGACTATAACACCTCGTGTTTTAGGTCATTGTACGACATTATGTAATTCACAATTTATTTTTAGGGTTTTACGCGTTTGCTCTTAAATCGTAATCGTTAAGCTAAATCGCGTAAACTAAAAATGATCATTCAATGTAAACGGGCATTAAACGATTAAACGTTTACATCAAGCAAGTGTTAAATGATTATTATGAGGATAATTATCAACTTTGTTCATCTTATTTTTATTGGTTACGTAAAATGCTTACGTTTCGCGATAAAATGCGTTTCGGCATTCCCGGAAGCACCAAAACCTAACTACGCTTAAACAAATACCCACGATTATACCCAATACACAAAATAATCAAAATATCATCCCATATATGAGTATGTGGCCGGATTTGTAGGGATAGGACCAAAGAAATATCTAAGTGCATGACTCTTGCCCTAAATATCAAGCTACAACAAATATCAAGGGAACCATGTCTTACACCTTTGTAACCACTTGACCAATTGCACTAGGAACCTTCCTTGAGGCCTTCCTTGAGTCCTTGGCTTAGTCTTTCATCTATATAAGGCATTAGCTAGCAAGTAAACACACATCTTTCATTTTCCAAAGTGTAAACAAAAATCAAACCTCTCTTTGCTCTCATACATGCCCACGGCTCAAAATCATTATCATACACAATCCATACAAAATTTTCTACCACATATACAAGCATACACACATCATATCTAAGACCTACTAAGGTGGTTTCAAGGCTTGGTTAACCATTTGCAAGGAAGGAAGCAAGAAAAGGAAGCTAGGGTTTACTTGGGAAAAATTAGGGTTTCATCTTATATTTACTAGCTAAGGGTTTAAATCACAAGGGTGTGATTGTTATTCTTGACTCTACTCATACACACAAGGTTATTTAAAAGCTTAATCATTTCATAACTAAGATTTTATGTGTTCATATGCTCTATTTAGCTAAATCACCATTTAGGATACTTTTGAATATGTGAAAGGGATTTTTACTTATGATCAATGTTTTGTGAACTTATTTACATGTTATATGGATGCTATTATGATGTTAAAATAGAATTATAACTCTTGTACACACTTGGTTAAGTACAAACATGTATATGAACAAATTAGGGTTTTAATGTTAACTTAATAAGTTACAAGTGAAAATGGTGTAAATAGCATGTTAATCTTGTTATCTTGGATACTCTTGGACAAAACATGACCTAATGGACTTTATATATGTAGTCATAAGATATAAGTGTTGTAAAGTAGTTGTAACAAGGTGTTGAAGCTTAATGGTACAAAAATCAAGCTTAAAACATGTTTTAATCACAACCTTTAAAAGTTTCTATTTTGGTTCGAATTTGTTAACAGCCATATTAGGTTTTATAAAGATAGTACATCTCATAAGGATTCCAAAATGATAAGAAACTCGAAAATCAGATTTATAACGAAGAACGTATGCTAGTTACGAGTTTACGACATTAAATACTTTTATAAAACAATTTTTATAAAAGTTACTATTTACCACAAAAAATTATATTTTTAAACATCAATAATATGATAAAACTTTCAATTACTAGAACGTGTTCGAAAGAATCGCTAAAAACGGAGCTATAACGAATAAGATACGACATTTACGGGTTTTGCGTTAATAAGTTGTAATCTGTAATGAACAGTAAAAACACTATTCACAACAGAATCTCGAAAACCTAAAAATGTGATTTTATGATCACTCATCTTAATACGAAAGCGTGGGCGTAAGAAACGCGAGAAACGGACTTAAAACGACAAAGTTATGTCATTTTTGCTAAAGGCGTAATTATAAACGTTTTTACTTTATAAATACGATTTCACTTAAACGATTAGATGGTGATATAGCTATATATAAATATATATGTTATTAGTTATCAAAGTGCTATATTACTAGGGAATTTCATAATGAGGCCTCTTCGGATGGCGTATTGACGAGTTGTTGGATTTACGATTTAAAGTGTCCTAACTCCTCGTACGTCATGTCATGACCTCTTAATTATGATAGCCCGAACGATAGTACGATGATAACTATATAGGATTATATATGGTAGTTGTTAGACAACGTACTTGAATACTGATTCGACCTATAATATCTAGGTTGCATTCGGGCGTTAGCGTGACGCGTTTTTACTTGGGATATTTTATTATCAATTTACTCACTCAAGGTGAGTTCATAGCCCCATGTTTTACAATTATTGATTTACAAGTTTTTGGGGTGAGAAACATATGCATGTTTTACAAATTAGACGCAAGTGTACATTTTATCATGATTACGTTTTGCCTAAGTAGCGATAACCCACTATGCCCATGAATCATGAACTGTCAATTACTGGAATGTGAGCGCGAATGATTATAGATAGATCTATTTGGGATTGACCTCCCCGTTCGGGTGACTAGCTATCACTGGAAACGAACGTATATCATGTCGGATTTTGGATGTTACGGGTTGAACATCGTCACGGGCAATGTAGGCAATATTTATATATTGTATTCATTTATGTCGAGCTTCGGTGTCATGAGCTTAGGAAAACGTAATTACATTTTGTGATGTCTGCATCGGTTGCATTATCACGGGGAAAGTCTTGCGGTCCTGCTCATACCTTTACATAAACCTATAAAATTCACCAACTTTATGTTGACGTTTAAAATGCAATGTTTTTCAGGAGATCATTAGGGCGCGGGGTGCAAAAGGGATACATTGGTGGTTACGTTTTTTATGTCTTGCATTAAAGATTTAGTCGCATTACATTTTGTATATTTGTTATGGGCTGGAAATCTTTGTAATAATAACAAGTAAACAAATGAAGCTTGAAGCTTTTGTAAACATTATGTTAAATCCAATGTATCAGTTTTAAACGACTTTTAATTGTTGTTCAATATATATCTTGTGCCAGTGATCTCAGAAGTAACATGTCCTGGACCCTTATTCCGCTGTGACCCAATTTGAGGGTGTTACAACGTTAAATTATATGCGGCAAACAATATACTAATATACCCTATATGTGTTTCTTGTAATAGTTTTATTAAATTAAGCAAGGTGTAAATAGAGATGGTACTAATATTGTGTTGCTAACTAAATGGAGATGGCATCTATTAACGTGCAACCTATTCATTTGTGTACCTATCTCCATTTTTTGGAGCGTATTACAATACCGTTTTGAAATTCAGCATTAAGTCCATGTTATAGAACCGAAACGCTCTAATTATTAACATGTACTAATATGCTTCAAAAAATTTCTACTTTATGCATAGAAACCTTATTTTTAAAGGGTTGTGCATTGTTGTTGTTCATCAAATAGTGTAGTACTAATAAACATACCATGTACCAACTCATCTGAATTACTGAACTATATTTAGAAAGTCCAATACAAATATCAGATAGATCCTACATTCCAAGAAATGTTTCCATTATTTATTAAGCCAAATCTCATACCATACACATGATAAACACCTTTAAAGGTGCAACCCATAACACCAAAAGTACATCTCACACACACCACTAAAAATAACTGATCATCTAAAATTTAATGCCCATCACCTTTACCACTTTAAGCACTAGTTAGGATCAGTGGCCCTTGGCTGAGTGCCTTAGCAGCCATAAATGCTTCAACTGCAGGTGAAGGAGTCACCGGGGTAGCTAACAACTCAATTGGTCGATCATTAGCTAAGCCCTACCGAATTCAAAGTAATAGTCACTTTCAGTTATACTAACTTCGAGCTCAAAACCCTTCTCATCAATTTGTGTCATTAGTTGCACCATTGTTTGTTTTAGAGAGAAAAAAGAAAAAGAGTAGTATATTGATAATTTTGATAGCGTCAAGGTTGCGGATATTAAAAAAGTGAATGGGGGAAATATTACCTGTTGCATTAGGATATAATGCCTTGTTGAAGCATACCGCCCATTAATCTATTCGATTCCTACACACCTAAATTTCCAGACCCGCTATTAGTGTTTAGATATAATCTATTTGATCCCTACAAAACTAAATTTCCAGACCCGCTATATTTTGGAGCCGTGTATCCATTGTCATGTATGCAATGCAGGTATTAGTAATAACTAACGCTATATAATACCATAATATCAGAAAATAAGACAGACAAACACAGATGTGAGAATAGAGGTTAGAACCTTATTATTAACATACACGTATTTCTTGTAATGAGCAGAAATTCAAGGTTATGCTGATCTATGGTCCCTCGATGCCCGTAGATCAAGGATTCAATATCGAATTTATTTCCGCCTTTATCTCCTACTCGACACAAATTAAAACCAAATGAGATCATCTGATATGTAAGAAAGCGGTTACTGACTGGAAAAGAGGTCTACTAATGCAAGCCAACTAAACATGTTAATTCTATATGGCATTATTTAATTAGTAATTTTTTTAATGGTGATTTGTTTAATTAGTTTCTTTAATTTGTAAGTAGCCCCGTTCTATTATCCTGATCAGAAGCATTAGGCATTGAGGTGTACTATAGTACTACTGTTTGTTTATATGGTCGGTGAGCGTTCAAAAGAAACAAAATAAAACTATACAGTTGGTTTATATTTTAAATTTAAGTAATGAACATACTTGTGGCTTTGTTGCAAGTTTTGAAGTTGCCTCAATCAAGTTACTTCGCCTCGCCAAAACTAACGATTCAAAAGATAAATGTTTAAAGCTACCATTCCGTACGAAGCACAACAACTATAATACCATTAAGGGATCTCCATGTAAATGGGTCACAAATGGCAACTGTTACTGAAAATGTAAAATAAAATTTTAAATATCCCAAATCTTGATTTTTCTTCATACCATAATTAATAACTTTTTTATAAAAAAATCTAGATACAAAGAATAATTGTAGAAGTAACTAACCATTTTCTTCCATCCTAAGCCATTAGTAGTAGAGGCCAGCTATGAATCATGGTGTCCAAGTTTTTGTCACATCACAAACACAAACCCTAGACACCTAATATCAAAAGAAACAAAATAAAACTATACAGTTGGTTTATATTTTAAAATTAAGTAATGAACATAGCTGTGGCTTTGTTTTAAGTTTTGAAGATTAAGTTTTAAACTTACAAATAAGAGGTCGGAGCAAAACCAAATCCACCAAAAAAACCAAGAAGATCACCAAAGAAGGGAAATGTCACAGCCATGAACAATGCTTATCTTTATTCCACTATGGACTTATCCACCAACTTTAGGTGCGGGTGAGCCTCAAATAGTTTTACTTCTTTGATCATTGCTTCCTCATAGCTCTCTTTTGCCAACTCTGTTTCGAACACAGATGTAACCGAGCCCAATGTTTACATCATTAGTCGTGACCTTTTCCAGAAGACCTTCAGGACTTTTGTCTGCTTTCGTGCAACAGCTAACGTCCTTTGCCCAGTTACATCCACACGTTGAGACATCCTTATAGATTCACATGTAGAAAAATCAATTGAGGCAGAAAGGACATTTATAAATGATTAGCAAAAGTAGTTAATGTGATAAGTATTATTATAAAAACACTAAAATGTGATAAGTATTGCAATGGTTTATTCTAAAAGATCCCTGAAATGTATACATCTGTCCACCATAGATCCCCATAAGACTTAATTTATAATTATTCTTATAAAGATTTTAGCTAGCAATCTTCTGCAATGGTAAATTATTATAAGTGAAGTAGTAAACTAAAGTTAATGAAGTGGCTATGCATTTTGCTCCATTTCTGAATCCAATACTCATAAACGTTCTGCAGTGACTATTGAAAAAATAACTGAAACCGTGACAATAATTTACATCCAAATCTCCCAATATATATTAACCGTGTCCAATTTCATCAAAGCCGCTTTAGTTGCTTTCGTCTGCCTTTCTTTCCGAACCTTGCTCAAGATTTTTGCCTTCTGAAGGAACATGAGCATTATGAGACCCTCCCATTCCACCCCCTGCTACCAAAACCTACAGATATCATCAATGTTAGTTCATAGTTTCATACAGCCCGTAATCACATACATAGATGACATCATAAATTAAAAAGTGAAAAACGCATGTTGAAACATATCCCTCATTAGATTTAATACTGATACCATAACCTCCTAGAAAGCACCCACCATGAAGTAAAATAATGTTTTGACACATTTAAAAAAACAGATAAAAAGTTTTCTAGGTTGTACTGAACCGACCCGTTTCAACTTATAATATATTATCCATTTTAATTTTTACCGCGCATCTCGAATACTATAACACTAACAGGTAACGGAATAAATTATGTACCTTCTTCCTTTATAAAGGTGATTTTGCAGCTTGATCGATCAAGAGATAGTGCTTTCAACAATGAATTCAAGTCACTAAACTTTTAAATAAGAATAAAGATGGTTTATATAAATTAACCGACCTCTAGCGGCTAACCCATTATTTTTAAGGAAATATGGAGACCGAGGCTCTATATCAACAAATACCAAACACCACCGTCGTCATCATCATGTTACCATCTTTACGACTTTGTTACGCCCGATCAATCACATTAAATATTTTAGTTAGAACAGAATGTTAGCAGCAGTGCATCTGAAAATCAAAAATGCATATAAATCTACTAAAATATCTTCCATAACATGAAAAATATATAGATCTATAAAACAAACCTTCTATAAAATACCTTATATCACAGATTTGTTATACAGACCATTTGTAGTTTTTTTAACAACGGCGGTTTGAAATCTTACTATCATCATATGGTAAAACAACTCATAGTTACAATCAACCCATTTTATAGGCAAAAACAAAATCATGTACTATATTGTTTACCTTATACATACTTCATGGATCGTACCTGGAACTGTAAATACATAAACACATTCTCTTTCAAAGCCACAACACTCAAAGATCAAACAAAGCACATTTAATCATTTAATCAAACACGTAACACACAACCAAAATCATAAACCCATTAACCAAATCAATTACCACCGAAAACCCATCTCACAATTCCATAAAAAAATGAATATACAAACAAAATTCTAGGACGTTCACGGTAGTTATAAAAAACATTCAAATGAAATGCCACCTTTCTTTATTTGGGGTATGGTTTAGGAAAAGAGTTGATATGTAAAACTGAATTTGTTGTAATATATTGATCGATTGGATTACCTTTCGAGATCTATCTTCTTGAACCTTTAGACTTCCAATTCATTAATAGGGTTGTGGAGTTGTAATTTGTAAGGGTAACCTCAGAAATCCTTGATATGAATGCCTAGGAACTCTTGCACACTAATAAATTATCCCTTGCGGGTTTTTAGGAAAAGAAGTTGATATTAAAAACTGAATTTGATTATAATATATTGATTCGATTTGATACCTTCGAGACTATCTTCTTGAACCTTTAGACTTCCAATCATTAATAGGGTTTGGAGTGTAAATTGTTGGTTATCGTCAGAACTCTTATATGCCTGAACTCATGCACACTAATAAATATCCCTGCGACATTAAAATAAACAAAGAATCTTAATAGATAAGAGAGAGTTAAGTACATTTTTGGTCCGTGTGGTTGTAGCAGATTTCACTTTTGGTCCATGTTGAAAAATAAGTCCAACAAACCTTGAAAGCTAACGCGGAATATAGACTCAAAGAAAACACACGAGTGACCCCAAACGTTACATTGTATTAATTAACGAATGAGCAAATAATAATGTACGCACACGTTATACCCTCATACCAAACCTTTATTAAAACCCTAATAAAGCTATTACAACGAGGAAGAAAAATGAATAAATAGCATCCCCCCTCATCCATATTTATAGAGATAAGGGGGTAGAAAACTTTCCTAAATCAAATAGGAAACATCCTAGTTATAATCTATTCTTAATCTAAATTACAATGTACACTTAACCCCCTAACCTATGTTAATTTTGCTCCTAATATCCTACAATTTCCACCTTAGGAGTAACACTTAAACATAATCGATACTCATCATCTCCATCCAATGCTGGAACCTCGAACCGGGGACCACCTTGTTAACCAGGCCTTGTACTTTAGTAAATCCCTTTCTTCTTTTCAGCAACATTACCCTCTGCACCCTCTTGACCAGGTACTCCGGTTACCGTAATGTTTGCCCCCACCTTTATACCAAGGTGTACATTTTTCCGCTCCTTTACCAAGCAGTCCGTGTTTGTCTTCTCTTCAGGTTGCTTGTCCTCCAACCGCCTTTGAGCCATTGCAGCATCATCGTTACTAACCTAAAAACCCTCAGCTTCATGATCCTTACAGTTCCACCTTAAACCAAACACGGTTTTTTTTATCTTGTACTCCATGGAATCCTGTTTCAACCAGGACCAAGTTGTTTGAACCCAACTTGTATATATATATATATATATATATATATACAAGACCAAAAACCACAACTAAAAAAATAAATTTTGATTATATTTTCTAACTCATAAAAATACCTTATTGAAAAATAATTGAAAAATCCTCGTGCGTGCACGGGCATTATAACTAGTGTTAATAAATAACAAAAAAGTTATTTGCAAATCATACAAATATAACATGAAACTTCAGTTACAAACTTTTGTGATTAAACTTTTTAGAATGTATATGAACATTTACTATGCGAGCCAAAAATAATTATAACCAAAAATCAAGAACCATAATTAAAAAGAAAAACAAAAAAGAAAAAATTTGTTTTTTATTTGATAAAATTAAATTGTTCAAAATTTTAGAAAAAAACCCTGTGTGCACGGACATTATAACTAGTGTTAGATGTGTGCGACAATCAAAGTATTTATAACAAATTGATTGCTGAAATTCGGTGGCTAGCTTTTTTGTTTTTGGAGGATTTTTAGGGCAGTTTAACTTAGATTTTTATTTGAGAGAGGGCAAAATAGTTTACTTAAATTTATATTCCGTGTATCGATCAAAAACAATTCCCATATTTGAAAACGTAGAAAAGAGAAACCCTAATCTTAATAAGTCGGTTAGTTGGGTATATATATATATATATGGATTTTCCGACAGTCATTCGCTCGATCATGCAAGAAAAAGCCTATTACTAAACCAGTAAATTTTTTAATTATTATTTTTCTTTATCTTGCGTTATTGTTGATTGATTTACTGAAGATCTATTGGCTGATTGAAGATATATAATATAACTCGGACCCAGGATTCAACCTTTTTCTAGTAATCGTTCACTCATTCAAGAAACTTGTTAGTCCAAGATTAGTCAAAGTCATTTATGTATGATTAGTCAAAGTTATTTATGTCATTCAAAGTTATTTATGTCATTCAAAGTACTGGTGATTAGGTATTGGGCTCAAGCCCGTATTCTAGAATAGTCTGTACACTCCTATATATTGTATCAACTAGCTTATAGACCCGTGGATTCACGGGAAGTGTAGAAGAAATAATTCATTAAGTAGTTACGTGCATGAATAATGTAACAAGGAAAAGGATTCTCTAAAGTTATGGTCAAACATGATTGATCATGTTAAGTTTATTGTGAGTGAAAATTAAAAAAATTGTTCCCATATTTTATTATTAAAAGAAAAAGTTTATATACAATAACAAATTATTTAAGTTATAACATGGTTTATTCATTGATTACTAACTTTAGATTAATTCTAAACCATTTAACAAACAGCAACATCACAAATAGTTTCAATATTTTATAAAAGAATTATAAATTTAAATAGTTATGTAAACTATAAAAAACTGGTTTTAACTACTCTAAAAACCATGAACGCTCCCCACGCATCTTCCTATCACCAACTTGCTCTATATTATTCTTGAAAATTGCAAATTAAATTGTAATGAAGTATTCCATTTTATCTTCCTTTAACCACACAATTTAAAACACAAAAAAACCCCCCCCAATATATTTAAAAATAATATAACGAAATACTTTAAATTTAAAACAATCCACCCCCCCCCCCCCCCACCCCTCCCCCCCCCCCCCCCCCCCCCCCCCCCCCCCCCCCCCCCCCCCCCACAAAACACCCCCAACCCCCACATCAACCCAAAATAACAAAACCAAAAAGAAAAAAAATAACCCAACTTAAATATACAAACACATAGTGTTGAATAAATAACTCTAACCTCTCTAACACCCTAAACCCACCCACACACATCAAATATCCATATACCTATAGACTTCACCATACTCTATCGTAAGTTTGATGCAAGTGATAATACGTGTCCTACCCGTGTCAACTGTAGCCACCTAATGAAGAATACAGAATTATGCCCTTGTTAACTGGGTTTTCGTTAGTTTCTGGTTAAATCTGGTTTTCTTCAGTTTTTCGGATTTAACTAGACGAGCTGGCCGGTGCTACTTCTAGTTGAAGACGCCAGTTTGCGTGCAAGTGTAGAGGAAAATAATCCAATCACATTCATGCGCTACCATATCATATAGCAATTTTCCTAATGAGAATTGTTCCAATTTAACCATATATTCAAGTCTCGATCAGTTGGTTACATAAAACTAGGTCCAAAACAATAAAATAAGACTCAAATTGTTAAATTGCATTTTTTAAATGACTTGATGAAAGAAGAAACAATGGGTGATGTAAGTGATTTATTTGGATGAGTGGGTTAAGTTGAAAAGCCCAAAAAATAGGGACGGGACGAGAAAACAAACCCATGATCTAAGTCTTCTTTTATTCGTCTATATTATACATATACTCATTTGAGAAGTGCATCTTTACTGTTCACGCTAAGCATTGTTGCTGGCCCAACCCGATTCGCTTAGTCCAACCCAATGAAGCCCGGCATGTGTACCGGTCTGTGTCTTCTAACTCCCCTTATAAGAAGGATTGAGATAATTCCAGAAGCAACCATAATCTTCATAATATGGCCTTATCAACTCAAGGAGAAAATCTCAATCGATTCATGGTATTATGCACGAGGGAGTGTGGTTATCTGATCCAAAAGACATCAAAGAGACTTTCCTTAACTTTTACAAAAAGTAGTTTAGTTGTCACGATTCTCAAATCTCGTTCCTATCATTTATACCTGCTCATCGTCTTAACACATCTGATCGGGATCTTCTTAAAGTTGTTGTCTCTATGAAAGAAATCAAGACGACGGTTTGTGATTGTGGCAGTCATAAGGCTCCAGGCCCAGACGGCTACTCGTTTTTATTCATTAATCGATTTTGGGATCTTTTAAAGCACGATATTCAGGAGTTTGCGGTTAGTTTCTTCTCTACGGGCAAGTTCCCTCAAGGTGTTAGTTTCGCCTTCATTACGCTCATCCCTAAGGTATCTAACCGTTTGTTTATCAAGGATTATAGACCTATTTCTCTGATTGGTCTCCATTACAAGATCGTTGCAAAAATCTTGTCAAACAGACTATCTAACATCATCGATTCTATAATTAGTCTCGAGCAATCCGCTTTTATTTAGGGTCGTCAAATCCTTGATGGTCCTCTCATTCTCAGCGAGATTATTGATTGGTATAAGAAACGTAAAAGAAGCTGATGTTATTCAAAGTAGACTTCGAAAAGGCCTTCGATTTTGTTAGTTGGAAATATCTTGATTATATGCTACACAAGCTGGGTTTCGGTTCTAGATGGCGGATCTGGATTAATAATTGCTTAATGTTAGCCATGACTTCTATTCTCATCAATGGGAGTCCTACATCGGAATTCTCCCTTAAGAGAGGTTTGAGGTAAGGTGATCCTTTGTCGTTTTTCTTATTCATTATTGAAAAAAAACATATTTCTCACTTGTTCATCCATCAGTATCATTTCCATGTTTTTGATTTGTGGTTGGTTATAAAAAGCCTGCATCCAAGTACGGACAATACGTACACGCAAGGTGATGTTGTCTTTGATAGCAGACAAATCACTGATAAACCCGACAATGAATGTGGCCATTTTATGATTTGAAAATGGAGAATGTGTTTTTGAAAGTTGATGTGGTATTCCAGAGATTGATTCCCCATTATATAGTTACAAAATCCCTAAAAAACATTAAATTATAATTAGAATGATTTTGAATTGATTCAGCTACCATGTTTAACACAATTATAGTTGACAAACACATTTAAATCAAGATATTATTTTTAGAAATAACAAAAGAAACAAACAGTAATTACATGGGTGTCATATCCCCATTTAAATCAGGCACAATATTTACAATATTTACAGAGTTATACAATTATTATCCCCAATTTCGTATAGGGTTACAATATTTACAAATTTATACAACTATCCCCAATTTCATTTAGGGTTTTGATAGTTAATTCAACTTGATTTTTATTGATTTAATTAAAACTATGATACTGTAAACTATGATACCAAATCGGCAAAAACAATAAAAAAAAGTTTTGGTGATTTTTTATTGATTTAATTTAAACTAATGTCAAATTAACTAAGCATCATAGAATCCAAATCAAAAAAATAAATAAATCAAGGAACAAAAAAAACTTACCAAAGTTAAATCGGTGACAACATATGAATGAGTGGCTTTGACCCAAGAATTTTGTTGATTCTGTTTGAATGAAGGTGTAGAAATTTATTTCTGGAAATGGTTTTAAAGTTTTGTTTGATTGATAGAATAAGGGAGTTGATTGTGGCTTATTTTTAGGGGATGTTTTTTATGGGGCGATATTAAACACAAATTAATAGCAGTTTTGAATAGTATGTATTGGGTGTTGTACTTGACAAAAATATGTATAGCCTATCAGTTCAAACACGTCAGCGAATTTAATTGGTGTGCTTTAAAGGGTTGTTCTAAACTGTGTTTTATTAGAGTTTATAGAAGATAGATGCATGTTTTGATTGATGGTGCAATATGGTGTTGTACATTTGTGGTTAATTAAGGTAGTCCACATAAGAAAATTTAATGGGATAATTAATTCTTATGCTTTAAAGGGTTGTAAAAAAAGCTTATTTTATTTTATTACATAGTATATAGATATAGATAGATATAGATAAATAGATACAGATATAGATGATTCGAAACAAAATTATATTTATTATTTAAAAACAAACACATCAAAGTAGATGGGTGTCAATCAAAGATCAATTTGAATTGAATTATTAGGTTTACACCATAAACATAAAAATAATCATAAATAATATAAATCAAATGGATTTCATACAACTGAAGCTTACATAGATTATTTGCTCGAATCAAGGCTATGCGAATCACTATAGATTGACCTATGAAGTCTGCAAAAAAAAGTAAGAATAAAATTAGTTCAACCTATATCCAAATCACAACAACATGTAATATACATGTACGATTGAATATGTTGCTTATATATTTTTTTTAAATCAGTGTTAGAGAGAGATTGGTTAATAGGTGTTAAAGAGAGATTGATTATTAATATGAAATTGTAACTGATTGTAGAAGAGTGTAGAAGAAGAATCAATTAATGGTAGGTTTTGAATGCGTTTTGAATATTATAATTTGAAACCGATTATTCATACGGAATTGTAACTAATTATAGAAGATTGTAGAAGAAGAATCAATTCATGGTAGGTTTTGAATACGTTTTTTGAATATTATAATGTTAATTGAAACTGCTAAATATTTTTAATGCATGTTTTTAATGATGGTGCAATATGATGTTGTACATTTGTGGTTAATTAAGGTAGTCCACATAAGAAAATTTAATGGGATAATTAATTCTTATGCTGTAAAGGGTTGTAAAAAACTGTGTTTTATTAGAGTTTATAGATATAGATTGTTTTGAGGAATGCAAGACACAAATTATATCTCAAAACCCTTTCTTACAAAACCCTATCAATAAACTGGTAAATCTTTTTATACTTTTTATTGATTGATTATTGCTTTATATTGTGGTATATATTGATTTATTATTGATCCAACAGTTTTATGTATCTCGCGTTATTGTTGATTGATTTAATTATTGATTGATTGAAGCTATATATAAGGAGATAAACTGCAATTGCAAGACAGCCTGCACAATGGAAATATTGAGATAGTAGATATGCCAGAAATATATGCTAATAAAAATACTGTAACACTAACATATTATATGAACAATATGACGTGAAATAAAATATTTTTATGAATGCATTAACAATATAACGTGAAACCTTAAAATTATATATTAGGGGGAAATCATCCCTCATGTTTACTACATGGAATGTAAAAAATCATTAATGTAAAGTGATAATACCTAAAGGGTACTAAATGTAAATGTTAACCCATAATAAAATAGATGGAAGAATTTTATATTTTATTTTTAATGAAAATTAAACTAATCAACAAATAAATTGAGGTTCCTTTTCTTATATATATATAGGTAACATACAACTAGGGGTTTTATGCTTTTGGGGATTTTCTGTCTATATTAAAAATTGTAGTTGAAATCGGCTTTTGATAAAGAAAAAAACTAAAAAATTATGGGTTTTTCTAATATGTGCCCCAGGGGCACATGATAAGGAGGGAACAAGAGCTGATGTGTCAGCTCCTGGTTGGTCAGCAAATGATTGGTTAGCTCCTGAGGGGACAAAGATATTACCTGCTGACCAATCAGAAGCTGACACATCAGCTCATGTCTCCCCTTATATTTTATGTTCTTATACATTTGCACTGGTAATAGAGAAGTATGATCGATCGATCTGACATTCCGAAATCGAACTTATATATTATCCAATACTGAGAAATAAATTAAAAGGAGACCAATGCCTACATTTCGTACCTTTATGAGTAAGGGTGAATGCACGTAAAACATATGTTGAATAAGTATTGTAAGTAATATTCTACTATCTTCCATGTTATTTGAGTTTTTTCTTCCTGATTGATTTTAAAAATTTACATTTGAAACTTATTACAGCTTTAATGTATTGGAAGGATGCCAGGTACTACGAAAAAAGAATCCAAATCTTTTTGATCAAAGAAAACCAAAACATTTTGCAAGGTGAAGCTTCCGTATATCTCCTTGTTAAATATCATGTGCTTTGAACATTCCTGAGTTATGTTTTATTTTTTAGGTAATCTATGTATTATATCACTGTTTGAGTTTCATATTTGTTTCATTATTATAGGTAATCATCAGTGAATTAGAAATTGTGAAAACTGATATGATAAGCAAACGCTCCCTACAATTACATGATGTTGGTGACATGACTTTCAAGTTAAACGGGTCCTGGATAGCTCAAGTATTTTTTTCTATTCTTTTCCAAACTCTTTTATAACACACTTTAAAATTCTCACATAAATAATCATGTATAAACCTTTTTTCTTTGCATTGTCTTTGCAGAGGGTAGAGAAGATGCTTATTAATGGCATCGACACATGGGCACCAGTAATATATGAAAGAAGAGCAAGAGCAGTATTCCTCTACCGGACAAACACTCCATATATGAATGATGATATGCTTCTAGCTTATTGTATCAAACACGCGCTTGTTCGTATGTTTTTGTATTCAGGGATTGATGTACTTGATGCGGACAGCGACAACGGATTTGGTGATCCTTCTTATGAGCCTTGCGCACCATCAAACCATGTTTATGCAACTCGAAAAACTATAAAGTACATTATTTGTTACGTTTTATCAATACATTATATAGTACATAGTATATCTATCTATTTTATAGCCGTTTCACTAATGATGTATGTAGGTATGGAGTATGCATGGATAAAGCAGACGTAATGGTATACGTGACCCCTCACCTAAAACGAGACTATATTCAAGAATGTTTTACTGTACGTAACTTCTACACAGCAGCAAAACTCAAAACATCTCTATACTAAAGATTTGAAGGAGAATATTTTTTTTCTCAGGCTGCTAGAAGTAATGAGTGGCTCCGTGCTACACTAGCATGTTGTGGATACCGTACTTTCAGTAGGGACCAAAAACAAAAGCTGGCTTATCTGTGGCACAAATATTCAGATGAGTGTGAATTCACCTCCCATTTTGAGCTTGGTAAAGTTGTTGTTGGTTTATTCAGCTTTTTTATTTTGTGAAAAAATGTGAGTACTAAAAATATTTTATTGTAAATATAACTTCCTTTGATAAAGCAATCTAGCTTTCAACCTTTTATGTTTCTACATAAAATTATATACTTTTCTTAACCCACTAAAGATCAAACAAGCCCCAAATCCATTACTATTGTAATGGCATTGTTATAACCTAGTTACATTTCACACTTTTTCTTTTTATCAGCCAAGGCTGCCGGGTATTCTAAAGACGCATTCTTTGCTTGTGCTCTCAAGTAAGATTTTCAAGCTTTTATCTTACTTTTTATCCTTATTGTACTTTATTATCGAGTGGTAACTGTTATCTTCATACCAACTGCTGTAATCATTTTTTATTTACAGAATTTTTTATGTAACGAACTCAACAATGTAACACCTATTCTTTGTTTCATAAAAGAAACACCTAACTTTTAGGTTGAGTTTGGTATTTATTCATATTTATAGTTTTGTGTTTTGTTTTCTGAACAGGTATACATTCTTGAAAAGCCATAGACTCGCTGAACGTATTTTTGATTTTAATGAGATGCTCGATGAAGAGGTATTCATATGATCTTCTTATGATGAAGAGGTATTCTTAAGCTTGATGAATATTGAATCACTACTACAAAAAAAGGGCATAGAGCCCTGTTGAAAATCATCATAGAGCCCGGTTTTTCATATGGGCTTAAAGGGGAGGGGACTCTATTCGAAATGCATATAGAGCACGGTTTTAAAAACGGGCTCTATTTGTTGTTATAGAGCCCTGTTTTCTACATAAAACATGGCTCTATGTGAATAAAAAAGTAAAAAAAAACTGAATGAATTTGTTGCTCTTCGTTTCCGGAATGAACATAGTATTGATTCAAATAAGAAAGACCCATTTACGTTTACAAGTTTACAACTGAATTCTTGCAAACACCACATCTAAAAAGATACAAGCCAACTTTATTAACTACTTGAACATAAATGAAAGTAAAACATACACCATTGACATCACTGTAAGTCTCGTTGTTGTCACCGCCTTTGAATAACTCCCAATTTGCCTTTAGAACTGAGAATCGCGCAACATGAAGAATACATAATAAATCTCGACTTTACCCATCCAAGTACAAGCTCTAAACAACACTAATAACTACCAATACACCACATTCTCTAAAGACTAGCAGATTGTAAATGAAGCAAGGCATATAATATGTGTTATTGTGGTTCATACCTTAAGAACACAAAACTGAGCAACATTATCATGAAGGCCAAACTCCTTGAATTCAATGTTGTCCTCATGCACAAGAGAAAATCTGTACCAAAAGGATATAGATATGATCAAATCTCAAGGCATCAAAAACCAAGTCTTAATCACTTGCTGCATATCCGTAAATCAATAAGAATTTGATCAAACAATATGCAAAAAGACCAGCAAGAGGGTTACCACCAGTAAATTTAAAGTACAAAAAAGAAAAGAAAGACTAATACAAGAAAAACACACAATTACACAACTCATCATAATACTTATATTTACCTTGTCCAAAATGAGAAAAGACAGTTTCTTGCGAGGGAAAATGACCTACATAAAAAAAAGACATTAGTATATTTAATTTGGTCCAAATTATTTGCTACGTAATTAGGAGCAGCTGTGTAGAATTAAGCAATGGTAACCGGAATTTACA
>BQNB010051835.1:0-36455 GCA_026074375.1 Tanacetum coccineum | reverse complement strand
ACCTTTTGCCTTGGTCAAGGGCATTCGGTCAGGATCTGTATTAGGGTTGCTATATAAGTGTACGCTATCAGCGAATCACCAGCCAAGATCGAATCCGTTAAAGATTGGGCATCTCCTAAAACACCAACGGAGATTCGTCAGTTTTTGGGTCTTGCTGGGTATTATCGACGATTCATTGAAGGGTTTTCAAAGATCGCCAAACCAGAAGGTCAAGTTTCAGTGGGGTGACAAACAAGAAGCAGCGTTCCAGTTATTGAAGCAGAAGTTGTGTAGTGCACCAATTATTGCTTTACCCGAAGGAAGTGAAGATTTTATCGTATACTGCGATGCTTCGATGGGCGCTGTGTTGATGCAAAGGGAAAAGGTTATTTCTTATGCATCACGCCAGTTAAAGATCCATGAGAAGAACTATACTACTCATGATCTGGAACTTGGAGCAGTAGTGTTCGCTCTAAAAATTTGGAGGCACTATATGTATGGTACCAAGTGTACGGTGTTCACTGATCATAAGAGTTTACAGCATATTCTTAATCAGAAAGAATTGAACATGAGACAACGCCGATGGTTAGAGTTGCTTAGTGATAAGTGTAAAATACACATATCCGTTTGTACCTAAAATAACCCAATTAAACCCAAAACAGACCAAAAATGGCAAAAGAACGGGAACCACCGTTAAGAGTTCGAGCTTTAGTCATGACTATTAGCTTGGATCTTCCTAAAGCAAATCTTGATATGCTCAGACTGGAGGTACGGAAACCAGGGAGATCATCAAGATAAGAGAATTTGTTGGAGGTATGCTGATTGAAAATGCTAAATATCCAGAGGCAATTAGAACGGAAAAGTTGGAACCTCGTACGGATGGAACCCTATGCCTCAATGGCAGGAGTTGGTTACCTTGTTATGGCGATTTGCGGACTGTGATCATGCACGAGTCCCACAAATCGAAGTATTCTATCCATCCAGGTTCTGAGAAAATGTATCAAGATGTAAAGAAGCTATATTGGTGGCCCAATATGAAAGTGATATTGCCACCTATGTTAGCAGTGCTTTGACATGTGCTTAAGGTTAAGGCTGAACATCAGAGACAATTGTTTGACTTGTGCTAAGGTCAAGGCCGAATATAAGAGACCATCGGGTTTGTTAATACAACCCAAGATACCTTAATGGAAGTGGGACAACATCATGATCGATTTTGTCACAAAGCTTCCTAAGTTGTCACAGGGTTATGATGCTATTTGGGTGATCGTTGACCGACTTACAAAGTCTGCCATTTTTATTCCAATGAGGGAAACGGATCCCTTGGATAAACTGGTGAGAATGTGCCTAAAGGAGGTAGTCATGAAGCATGGAATACCTGTCTCAATTATTTGTGATCGTGACCCTGGGTTCTCATCAAATTTCTAGAAGTCACTTCAGAAGGCTTTGGGTACAAGTTTGGATATGAGTACTGCATATCATCCGCAAACCGACGGACAAAGCGAGAGAACCATCCAAACTCTCGAGGATATGCTACGTGCTTGCGTAATCGACTTTGGAAATGGTTGGGTTAAACATTTGCCATTAGTCGAGTTTTCATACAATAACAGTTATCATGCTAGCATTAAGGCTGCACCGTTTGAAGCACTTTATGGTCGAAAGTGTCGTTCACCCGTGTGTTGGGCCGAGGTTGGACAAGTTCAACTCACTGGTCCAGAATTAGTGCAAGAAACAACGGAGAGGATCATCCAGATCAAACAAAGGATTCAAACCGCTCGTGATCGACAAAAGAGCTACGCCGACTTAAAGCGTAAACCGATGGAGTTTCAAGTTAGAGATAAAGTTATGCTTAAGGTTTCGCCTTGGAAAGGGGTCGTACGTTTTGGCAAACGGGGGAAGTTAAACCCCAGATATGTCGGACCTTTTAAGGTGTTGAAAAAGGTTGGAGCCGTTGCTTACCAGCTTGAGCTTACTCAAGAGCTGAGCAGGGTCCACAATATGTTTCATGTATCTAACTTAAAGAAATGTTATTCTTATGACCCATTAGTCGTTCCGATAGGAGGACTCCAAGTGGATGACAAGCTTCATTTTGTTGAAGAGCCTATAGAAATCATGGATCGCGAATTCAAACAATTGAGGCGAAGCCGTGTCCCAATTGTCAAAGTTCAATAGAACTCTAGGCGGGGCCCTGAGTTTACATGGGAACGTGAAGATCAAATCAGGAAGAAATATCTACACCTCTTCACAAAGACTGCACCGTCGTCAAGTGCCGTGTCATAAGCCTTGAGGACAAGGCTCATTTAATGGGGGAAGACTATAACACCTCATGTTTTAGGTCATTGTACGACATTATATAATTCACAATTTATTTTTAGGGTTTTACGCGTTTACTCTTAAACCGTAAACGTTAAGTTAAATCGCGTAAACTAAAAATGATCATTCAATGTAAACGGGCATTAAACGATTAAATGTTTACATCAAGCAAGTGTTATATGATTATTATGAGGATAATTAATAGCTTTGTTTATCTTATTTTTATTGGCTACGTAAAATGCTTACGTTTCGCGATAAAATGCGTTTAGGCATACCCGGAAGTTCCAAAACCTAACTACGCCTAAACGAATACCCACGATTATACCCAATACCCAAAATAATTAAAATAACATCATATATATGTATATATATGCCGAAATTTAGATGATAGGACCAAGACTTTTCATCTTGCATAATATCTAGATATTTAAGAAACAAACTCTTACACCATTATCAACTTGACTTGTTAACCTTGAGCTAGGGTTAGAAAGTAACCATGGTTAAGTTAAGGAGATATTTTTACTATAAATACACATGCATGCATAGGTAACCTTTACCATAAACTCTTTACATGCAAAATTCATTTTCTTCCTCCCTTTTATACTCCAAAACCCACGGCTCAAATAAGCCATCTAAACAAATCCACACTTTGATTTTCTAAGATTATACAAGCATATACACAACATACTTAAGGTATTCTAAGAAGGTTTCAAGGGTTGGTTAAGCTTTGAAAGGGTTTTAACAAGTTATTGCAAGATTAGGGTTTCAAACCTAATCTAGGGTTTTTAAGCTAGCAAGCTTTGGTTTTGAATCTAAACACGGGTTTAGAACTTATTTCTCATCTCTTACATCATCTCTAAGGTTTTCCTAATTCCTTTATACTTTTATTTCTTATGATTTTATGTGTTACATGTTAAATATGGCCATAATCACCACTAAGGACTTTCTAATATGTAAAATGAGTTATTATTTATGTTTATGATTTTATGCACTTATTCTTATGTCATATGGTCATATATATCATGGAAAAATAAGTGTAAAAGTTTGTTAACCTATGGATTAAGTATAAACATGTTTAGGTTAAATTAGGGTTTTATAATGTTTCTTAATCTTCACATATGAAAATAATGGAAAGAAATTGTTAAAACTTGTTACAAACAAGAATAATAGAAAGGACATTGGATGAATCTTGGACATTATTATAAGTTGATCACATTTGTAGATAATAAAAATAGTTTAATTAGGGTTTCCATAATAAATACTAAGAAAATGATACAATAAAACTAGTTTTTAATAAAGTTATACACTTAAATACATAGGGCTGTATATAAATCTGAAATCCATACAGAGTTTGATAAAATATAGAAGAAAAGAGTGCGGTCTTCGTGACGATTACGCTGAGAGGATGTAAAAGTAAAACTCGAAAAAAAAACGAGGGGCAGATAAGGAGCGCGAGAGTAGGGAGTAGGAGGGACATAAAAGTATGGTACGAGAGCGCGCAGGGACGTCGGGGGAGTTAATCTGGCTCTGAGAGGAATAGCTGGTATAGTTAGGCGTTGATAAGACTACGATGATCATATAGAGAAGATTCTGAAGTGCGACGGAGGTACAAGCAGTACACACTCCTCTCGTATTTTATCAGAGATCATACTTTCTTCTCTATTTTAAAACATCTAAAATATGATATAACTTTTAATTACGAGATCGTACTCGAAAGAATCGCTAAAAACGGAACTATAACGAATAAACTACGACATTTCCGATAATTAAAGTTTATAAAAGTAATTTTATAAACTATGAACAGTAAAAAGCACTATTCATCAGTGGACTTATCTTTATAAAATATAATACATCTTTTAATAACAAAAACGTACTCGAAGGAATCACTAAAATCGGGATTAAAACGAATAAGTTATTACGATTACAAGTTTACGCTAATTAAAGCCTAAAACGACTAATTAGCTGTCATGAACAGTAATTTTACTATTCATCGCAGAATTTTAAAAACTTGAAAATGTAATATTTTGATCACTCGTCTTACTACGAAGACGTGGACGTAAGAAACGCGAGCAACGGGCTTAAAACGACCAAATTAGGTCATTTTTACGAAAAGTATATTTATAAACGTTTTCACTTTATAAATACTATTTTACTAAAATGATTAGTCGGTGATTATGCTATATAGAATATTGAGTGGTTATCAAAGTGCTATAATACTAGGGAGTTTCATAATGAGGCCTCTTCGGATGGCGTATCGACGAGTTGTTGGATTTACGATTTAAAGTGTCCTAACTCCTCGTACGTCATGTCATGACCTCTTTAATTATATTAGCCCGAACGATAGTATGATGTAACAACTATAAGATTATATTCAATGTTATTAAAGTACTCAGTACTTATACGGCCTTAATTTAAATAGGTTGCATTTATCGTCTTGCGTGACGTTTTATCTGTGATTATTTGGACTATCTGTACTCAAGGTGAGTTCATAGCCCCACTTTTACAGTTTTACTGATTTACTATTATTTGGGGTGAGAACATGCTTTGTTTTATAAATTGGACGCAAGTGTTTAAAGTATATTGATTATGTGTTTGCCTAAGTAGCGATAACCCTCCTGAGCCCATTATCATGAACTGTCAATTGCATAGATGTAGTTGTTAATTGCATTATGTGAGCGCGAATGTTATAAATAGATCTATTGGGATTAACCTCCCCGTTTGGGTGATTAGCTATCACTGGGAACGAACGTTGACCATGTCGGACTTGGATGTTGCGGGTTACAACATCTGTACGGGCAAAATAACTGCTAAAATAGCAAATATAGGAGAGCTTTCGCGTTATGACTTAGTGCAACATATTCTGGTTTTGTGATTGTTTGCGATATGTTTGTAAACATCACGGAAATCTGGCGTCCTGCATAATTTAAATACATAAACCTATGAATTCACCAACAATTTTGTTGACGTTTTAAGCAATGTTTTCAGGAGGTCAATAGGCATGAGGTGCCAAGGATGCATTGGATTGTGTTTTGGATTGCACTGTTAAAGATATGTGTGCATCATGTTTTGGGATATCAATGTTATCTTTTGTAATAATAAACAAAGAACAAGTAAAGCTATAAGCTTTTGTAATATGTCTTTTATTTAAATCCAATGTATCAGTTTAAACGACTTTTGTGTCGTTCTTATATATATCTTGTGCTGTTGATCTTGAAGTAACATACCCCGGATCCTTAATCCGCTGCGACCCATTTTGGGGGTGTTACACATAAGATATTAAATTAGCATAGACGTCTAGGGAAACGCGAGAAGTGTAGAAAGGATACCATCTGGTAACAGTCTTCATACTACCTTACCCCCAATATGGTTGATCCCTCTTAAGATATTTCAATTGCATTTAATATACTCTTAGGGGTCTTGTAATAGTCTTCATACTACCTTATTTGTGCGTTGCTTTAACAGAATATTAAATAGACGACGGGTTCGTGTAATCTGTTCATGACTTAGGAAATACTTACACAGATCATCACGAGTGTGACAAGGCAACAAGATTAAGAGAAGCAATCTAATAAGTAATGCATGATTAAGTAAATACACTATCTTATCATAAAGTTATCACCAGTAGTATAGATTATATTTAGTTTAATTATTTAGTTAATCAACCAACCCCTCAAACCATTGATTTTACTGCTTTTTATAGAATATATAAATACAAAAAAGAATCTCCTTTCAATCTCGTAGATCTCGGCTAAGCCTGTTCGATCCTTCCTGACCTATTCCCCTAGAGAACGATAACAACCCCTGAGTCCTGCCTATACCTACCATACAATCATTAGGTATAAAATGCTTAGGGAGTAGTTAAAACTTTTGTAGAATGTCTTTACGACCCCAAGCAACATTCATCTCTTTTGTGCAATTCCTTTTATCATTCTTCCATCCTTCGTCCTACCATAAGTCTTTTCGAGGTTTTTGGGTCTCATTCTGCGGGAGCCCAACGTTCTAATTTTGATATGCATACATTTACCTCTTTCATAACAGATGACGAAGTCACTGTCTGGTTGAAGAGTATGCCCACCCTCTAGACCTTTCATCCTCGTTCTCTGTCCTTGGTAATAACCATGATAAAATCAGGTATTGCCATAGGTAAATATGAACCGTTCTTAGAAATAAGATGTGTTAGGTTTCCTTTTTCTACCTTCCCCTAGGCTTCATTAAGCACTTTTTGATTGCATTTTCAACAACTTGTTCGCATAGATTGAATCCCTCTACGATGTTTGAAATATAATGTTATAGCATGGGTATAAATCCTTTGGTCAATTTCGTTCGAATGTCGCGTCAGTAATGGTGGCCACGACAAGATTTTTAATGAGTTCTGCTCAATCTTGAAAAACTGGAATGACCGATTCTTCCTTACAGACCGACGAGCTATTCTAGATGCCATGCTATGGAGATACCATGACTTCAATGTATCGGATCCCCTTCTTTTAGGAGTTAATGTCGAGGATATGCGCAGTTATATGAGAACATGATCGACCTACATCCAGTTCACCCGACGATGCTATATGAGATTGTTCTAACAACTATTTGGAAACATATGGGTTATCATTTGACATTTAAAGATAGTGAAGGGAATGGTAATTGACTTGTATTCGATTCATCTGGTGATGTTATGATTTTCGCGTCTATGTTTTACTTACCTTGTTCTTACGTGTCTTGTTTTGCTTTCTTGCAGTTGTCGCTAGCATGTCTGGTTTTTTGAAGTTTCCTATGGTCCATGGTGTGCAGATCGGTCATGGTACAGTCCTTCGGCCTAACAAGGTTATTGTGCAGAACACCACTCCCTTGCTTCTGGCGAGCACACTTATTCTGGCAAAATCAGATTTCTAAAGGGTGGTTGAACGTGGATATGAACGAATCCTAGTGGCCAAGGAAAAGAAGAAATCTCAAGAAGGTCAAAACAAGGCAGCAGGTAAGAGACCTGGGCGTGTCGGAGCTCCAGTCTGCACTAAGAAGAGGAAAACTACTCCTCTTTCTATGACAACTAGTTCTATTTTGAATGATGCCAAACAACGCCGCGATATGCCGATTAGTCTTGATACTCTTTTCATCTAGGCTTCTCAAAACCATTTGAGTGATCATCAATCACTCCAACAGTCATGGTTCGAGCTTAGTCGGGGGACCTTGGCTTGAGCTGACTTATTACAGAGGTACGAGGCTTTGAATGATGACTATAAAGATATGTATCAAGCCCATTCCTTATGCAAAGGTCTTTCTCAAAGCTTGACTGACACTCAGACAACCCGCTGGAAGCTATTTGTACCTGGGTGGCTATGTCAGAAGACAACATGGCTTTACAACAAGTCCACCTGGATTGTGACAGTAAGGAAGCAACTTTAGCAGAGAAGCTTGCGGTTGTTGAGAAAGAGAAAGACGACCTTTTGGACAAGATCAAAGATTAAGAGAAGCGGATCCAAGAGTTAGAAGAGGCCCTTGGTTCCAAAACAAGCTCTTTTTCCGAGGCAGAGAAAGTCAACGACCAGCTAAATGGCAACTTAGAGCATTTGACTGTGGATTTGAGCCAGGCTAAGGTATTTAGACATAATTACATATGACAGCTTCTTCCCACTGTCGTTCAGTGACTTCTTGCTAGCGAGGAGTACAAGAAAAGCTTGTTGGAGCCTTTTAACCAAGCTATCGTCATAGGGTGGTCAGAGGGCGTACTGGTTGATCAGACTAAGGAGAAAGCTCAAGCCATTCTTACAACTGCTGATGATTAGGATCCGGAGTGTCATGCTAAATTTAAGTCGGCCTTTGATAGGTTGTTTGTCAAGAGCTATCCTTATGCGGAGAAGCTTGTTGCATCTTTTTACTCCTGTTGGGCTATTTACAAAACATGTGACCAGAGGGTGAAGGTTAAACCATGGGTGGCGAAGCCATCAATGAGTAGGGAGTCCTTGAGGGATTTTGGTCCCTACCTTCTTATCTATGTACTTAAACAATGTACCTATTTTTGAAGTCCATGATCTGTCTGGATATGTAATGAAGTTATGCTCCACCCACCACCCTCCCCGCACGCTTATTTTATATGAACTGATAGTCATCCCGGTTTTGTATGAAAATGTACTAACTTTTCTTGTTCTTGTAATGTATCATTACTTTGTTTTTAACTTTCTGTTATGTGTTTTACTTTTCAATATATCACCTATGGCACTTTAGTTTGTCCTGGATGACTTGTGTTTTTGGGACATACTTTCGTCTCTCGGTCATTGGCACTTGGACTCATCCTGTATGACTTGCATTATTGAGGCATATTTTTGTCTCTCGATCATTGGCACTTGGACTCATCCTGTATGACTTGCATTATCGAGGCATATTTTCGTCTCTATGTCATTGGCACTTGGACTTATCCCGTATGACTTGCATTACCGGGGCATATTTTCATCTCTCGGCCATTGGCACTTGGACTCATCCGTAGTGGGAACACTATCGGGATAAAATGGGCTAGACATTGGCTACATTAATCGGTAAGAGGTAGCTAATCCTTTCCGAATCCACTTACATATTATGTCCAATTTTGATTTTTGGGAAAATTATTCCTCCTCCATCTCCGGAGGGGAATTTCATTAGTCATTGATAATAGCATTACATTAGATATTTGTCATATAACACACGGAATTGTAAACACAATGCCTTCTATAAGTAACAATTCCTAAGGTTGATCGCGTGTCAGATCTGGGGCACCTCCCTTCCTTTTATTGTTTGTGACTTATATGAACCATTTTGGTATGCTTCCATTACTTTGTATGGCCCTTCCCATCCAAGACCCAACTTGCCTCGATCCTCGACTCTGCTAGCTTCCTTTCTTCGGAATACATCTCGCCTAGCTTAAAGGAAGTTAGTCTTACCTTTTGATTGTAATACTGATCCATTTTGGCCTTGTACTTCGCCTCCCAGATAGTTGTCGCCTCTCTTCTTTCTTGTAATAAATCCATGCTAAGACGCAGCTCGTCCTTATTCCTCCAATTTCCTTACATACATCGTTCTTGGGAAGGCATCCCTACTCTCTGACGGTATTACAACCTCACATCTAAATACGTAAGGCAAATGGTGTCTCTCCATTCTTGCTTGAGAGAGGTGTGATGGCCCAAAGAAACATGTGGTAGCTCGTCGACCCCATCCTACTTTGTCCCTTCCAAGTCCTTGCCTTGATACATTCCATTCAAACTTTGTTAGCCTTCCTACAAGACCATTTCTTGGGGTAGGCTACAAAAGTGTTCATATGGTTTTATGTTATAATCTATCACACAGCCCTTTGAATAGATGATTGACAAATTAGTTTCCGATATTTGTGACTATGATTCTGAGAGTCCTGACCCGGCACACATGTTGTCCCATACAAACATCTTCACTCCCCTTTCTAGTAATTCTGTCTAGCTGTTTTAGCCTCGACCATTGTGTGTTAGATGCAAAGTTTTGCTAAGTAGTAATCATACGAAAGCTAGTAAGAAAGAAGGAGATGAGCTAGAGAGTATTTTTATCATTTTCTAAATTTTCATTTCAAAGGGGAAAATAGAAATGGGAGGGAGAAGTGAAGTTACAAACTACAAGACTTGTATAAATACTCCTTCAAGATGAGTATTTATACTTATTACTTATCCTATTCTATTTTCCTAAACTTAGTCAAACCTTGGTCAACTTTACTTAACTTTAACCAAGATAGACTTTATTACATCATAACCACTAATAAAACTATAAACTAAGCTAAGACCAATTCATAATAATCATTAACACTTTTATCGTTTCTAACAATCTCCCCTTAAGGGTTGATTAATACAGACGCTTCAGTGTCAGTAGAATTGGTCTTCCATTCATAAAAGATTCCCATCTCCTCATTTGTTGTCGGTGACTTAGACGCTTAGAAATTTCTCTTTCGTATGCCTTCATTATGTCTTGATCTAAATTACTTAACAGTGGTGGTTTCTTCAACATTCGACCTTTCCAAACAATTAAGCTTTGACTTCATTCAAACCTTTTTCCAGTTTGCATCACAGAACTTGACAATTCCACAAAATTCAATACTCTCTTCTCATCTTGACCGATTTAAGTACATCAAGCATGTTTGTGCTCCTTTACTATTAATATGGTGGCAGTTCTTTAATACTAAGTAATGTTAATATTGGTGCTGTTAAGTTTACCTTCATTTGATAACTTTCTATTCCCAGGTGGAAATCATAAACCCTTTCCCAAATCACACAACTTCTAATAAACGTTATCAATGAGTTCATTAGCTTGATTTTCTGATTATCAATTTCCTTGCTTTGACAGAGATAATACAAGTCTTCAATATCATTTTTGTTTAAGTACTTGAAGTCAGCTTCAGAAAAACTATCTGGCTTATCGTTGGCTCTCATCACAAGAATTTGTTCCATAAAATCCAATCCATGTGGTTGATAAGTAACGATTCTGACAACTTCTGTAATCCTGTTATTTGAGTAATAATTTTTTGGATTTTTTCTAACTTTCGTTTGATTTTGCTTGTATACTTTTTTATGCCATGAATCCTTCCATTGTTGAATTGATAACTGTGCATCTTCATTGAAAATCTTGAACACTTTTCGAACCCATTGATTTAACTTTTCTTCCAGATCAGGTTCTGGAAATTCTTCTGTGTGAATCTTGTTAAGTGACAAAATATACTTCATTTCCTCTGTATTTCCATACTTCAAAAAGAATAAGTCTTTATTATACAGATACCTCGGGGGTTCATTTAGATTCTTTTGTGGTCCATAGAAAATGAGAGTCTTTGGTATTGTACGTGGAATACTGTTGACTGCTTTCCCCAAACTATCTGATTTTCCATGAAGTTTGGTTGATTGTTCCAATGGTAGGGCGAATTCCTTCGCATTTCTGGACTGATTACTTAAAGAATCTCTTAATGTAGCCTCCATTCTTGCACGATCAAAGATAGTTGGAACTCGTTTGTCAACATCCTGAAACTCTGCACATCCTGCGAAGCGCACCTGGAAGATGAAAGTATTTAATGGAAATTCTTTTCTTGACTTGTGAATGTTTGGATGTTGTGGTAGTTGGGATTGAAACAATATCCGTCAATTCTTGTTAAGTTTTCTTATCCGAAGATAAGATTTTTTCGATAGGGAACCTAAGGTGTATGGGAAATTGTTGCTGCATCTCCCATTACCCAAATCTCCAAACTACCTATATCTTCACTGTGCTTCTCTTTTGCTTTATCATCATCATCATCAACAAATTTTAGATTATCCTTATGACTCCTGGGCTCTATCATATCCTCAGAGTCATCATCATCCTTTTCAACTATTTTCCTTTGCTTTATTGTTATTTTAAGTGACTTTCTTGGTGAACTTGATTCTCCAGCAGTCTGCTTCCTCTTTTTCGTCTCTGAAGGATCAGTTGAAACGGTGGGCGACCTATGGGCTCTAGGTGTATTCATATTCGTTCCTTAGGAAGAAACAACTAGTTGCGGTTGATTCATTGGAATGGCTACCTTCATGAACATTGTCTCATACTCCTTAAAATCATCAGTCTCCCTAATCTTTGCTGTTAAGAAAGCATCCGGAATCAGCATCCCTCGAACTGAGACATTCCCTATTGTATACACACTAACTAATGAACATCATCTTTGATAGAATGATAATCCTCTTCAATCCTTTTAGGAATGTTAGGGAATTTATTCACTAATCAACATAATCAACTTTGGTGAAGTCAGGAACTGAACCTCCTTTTGCTGAAACATATTATTCCATGAAATCCCACCAAATAAGAGCAACATAAAATCAGAACAGTGTTCGGTTGATTACAACATGAAATAACTGAAGAATGTTGATCTTTGTCTGATCATGGTCAGATGTTCTTGTCGTTAAGCAGCGGTTAACTACTTTAAACATAGTCTGCTATGGTTGAGCCAGATTCTTTGTAAAGAAAGCACTAACTTTGTCGACAACACCTTGATAACCAACTCTGTTCATGAATGCTTCAATAGTGTGGATGTTGGTTGGTGCGACAAATGAATTCTCAGGAGTTTTGACTGGTAATTGGAGAGTTTCTCAAACATATCCAAAGTAATAATATAATTGCTCAATATCCAGCAAAAATTTGATCGTGTCCTCAGTATCTGGTACCTTGCTCACCGTCCTCCAGAATTGTTGTAGGTACACAGCATGACATCGCATTCGTTAATCATGAACTGAGACAATGATCAAGTAATATCACCCAACATCAGCATTCATGTGCAACACCACATAAGTTGTTGCATATCCTATTGTGTTGTATTGAGAAAACAAGTTGACTGCAGGTATCACGTGTTGAGCATGTGGAATATTGTATATGACATGAAATGATTAAAGAAATGACAGAGTATAGTTTTGAAAATTTGCACATATTTTAACAAATTTTTGTCTCTTTCCACTTTGTATGTTTTATATGTTTTGGCATTTCTTTTTGAACATATTCTGATCATTTTCTTTCTCATGTGCCTATTCTTTCTTTTTTGGGCTCATGCCATACGCTTTATTCTTTTAAACTCATTTTGTATGCTCTGGCATTTCTTTTTCAAGCATACATTGATTTGCTTTTTTGCGTATGGATTTTATCTCTCTTTCTATTTGATTTTCCTCACCAAAAAGCTTTTGTAAAATGATACTCTTTAAATAATAATGAAAAAATGCTTTGATTTAGGAAAAACCAATTTGGCAAAAATTTAATTTTGTGACAACCATTGAAATTTAGGAAATCCAAAAGCATAGCTTCATATTCTCAAAAACTTTTTGTAAAAAAGTACCATTTACTTGACACAAAAGTACAGCCTTTTGATTTTGAAATTGAGATAACTTCATCCAAATCACAAACTTTCAAAGATGTTTTGGAAAACAATGATTTAAATAACCAATCTAATGAAACAACTATTGGATGGTCACTAAGCCACTCACTCCTCATTCTGTTCATTGCAGAAAACAGTTGAAACCGGACATGACTTAGACCATTTACCCAACAATTGTTCAATAGATAGTTACAAATCATATTTTGAATAGTTTTTGAAACAATCCTTTTTAAAACTTTGAACATCAACTATTTAATGTGAGACATGAGAAATTTTATGATCACAGACAGTTGAAGCTGACTTTTTACATTTCCATATGTTAGCCTTAAAATATTGAGTCGAACAAGGTAGTTAGGCTACTAATCATGAAAGCTCGGTCTTTATTTAAATATATGTTGTAATAGGCTAGAACGGGTAAACGGGCTCATTTATGTAAGCTAATCGGTTACGTGTATCGAGCGTAAGCCCAAGTAATCCCGAGCCCGACCCGTAGAAATACCATAGGCGTGTAAGCCTCATGGTTTAAGTATAAATACCCCTCTCCAAGTGTGGAGAGGGTGTTGGTTCATTTGTAATTTTTCACATTTGTAATTCAACCCATTTACTTATCTCTCTCTTTATTTCCTCTAGTCAACTTCTCTCTAAACTTCTCATAACTTTCCATCTCTTTCTTCGTGAATTATCGTGGACCATGGTTTTTTTATGAAGTGAGTGATTACGGGTTACCACCATTTGGTATCAAGAGCCTTGGGTGGATACGTGTTTGATTTGTAGTTCATAAGCTCAAATTGGTAGCCTATTTTCCTTGAAAAAGCCCACAACTTATATCTTTTGTTTATGGTTTCATGATAACTAAGCTTCTACTCTCTTCTTTCTACTTTTTAATAGCTTAGCTAGTTTCTAAATTCGCAGTTTATATAAGCTTTTAGCTAGTTTGTAGCTTATTAGATTTGGATTATTTTGTGTGTTCACAAGGAAAAGCTTGTTATATCGAGCTTAATACTCTTCAAGCCACTTAGTTTTAAGACTTTATAGCTTATTAGAGTAGTTAAACGACTTATTTGGTTTAATTGTGCTCAATTTAAGTTTCAAGTTCTAGGTGGCGGTTTGAGTTTAAAATTAATTTTCTTATAGCGGTTTGGAGTTATTTCTTAATTTATGTTGTTTGTTAACCGAATTAAGTAAACAAACAAGGTTTGTACTCGTTCTTTTGTCTAGTAGTCGAATTGGCGCAAAAAAAGAGATAGAAAGTGACTTGTACTTTCTTTTAACTTATTGTGGTAGCGGTTTGCTTATTATTCTTAAGCAGCGGTTTATTTACAGGTAGCGGTTTGACAAATTATCTTGTCTATATAGAAACGTTACTCTGCCCATTTTACCCCTTGGTAGCGGTTTGACATAAATCCTGATACTATTTAACAAATTTCTTAAGGCAGCGGTTTGTTACACTTTGCCAGCGGTTTGTAGTTTCAATTTCATAGCGGTTTACCTGGGTTCAATATTGCTAGCGGTTTGTCAAATTTCTTGAGCTAGCGGTTTGTCACAAAAGGCAGCGGTTTGTTGTTATTAAGTGGCAGCGGTTTGGTTTAAGTCAAGCCAGCGGTTTACTAATTTTAGCCAGCGGTTTGGTTTGATTATTGGCAGCGGGTTGGTGTTATTATTTGCCAGCGGTTTAGTGAAAAATTGGCAGCGGTTTGCTTACTTCTTGACTGAACCGAAAATCACTTTCAATTAAGCATTTTTGGTTAAACCAATTTCGGTAATGGGCCATTTTCGGTGAAATTAACATTGGACAATTTAGACTTTGGACTTTAAACGTCAATTAATTTACCTTAACAAACCATCAATCTAAATCAACATCATGGACTTAAAAGACAATAACCTTATAACAAACAAACCTTAATCTCAGTCAATTTACATTCAAGGTTTTCTATTGATTTTGTAAAATCCCACGAAAGACTCAATTCTTTTCTCGGTTTCAATCATAGACTTGTAAAATCCCGTGGACGTTAATTGTATTCATTTAACCACAACTTCAATCACAACACATCTACTTAAGATCCTTCAATCATTTTCACTTCATAATTCAACAATCATTCATCATGACTACTCCAATTTTAACTTCCACAACCGACAGTCAAATGCATAACAACATCATGGCAGCTGGTTCAAGGGATCGTCCACCAATGCTTGCAACGGGCAGATATGAACAATGGAAATCACGTTTCTTAAGATACATCGATACAAGACCAAATGGTGATGCCTTAAGAAAATGCATTCTCGAATGTCCTTACACTCCTTCTACTGTTATAATTCCAGCTGTACCTGCAACAGACAATGCTCCAGCAGTTCCTGAATGAACTACAGTTGAGACAATCTTGAATATGTCTCCTGAAAACAAAGCTCATTTTGAATCAAAAAAGGAAGCGATTCATTTGCTATTGACTAGAATTGGAGATGAAATATACTCAACAGTTGATGCTTGCAAGACAGCTCATAAAATGTGGGAAGCTATTAAAAGGCTACAACAAGTAATCTCCTCACATTCAAGATTCAGACTAATTTGTTTTGGGAGTTTGGAAAATTCACTTCTCACGATGGTGAGACAATGGAGTCATACTACACAAGGTTTTACAAGATGATGAATGAAATGATAAGAAACAACTTGACAGTTGCTACAATGCAAGTCAATGTTCAGTTTCTTCAACAACTTCAACCAGAATGGTCAAGGTTTGTGACAATTGTCAAGCAACAACATAAATTAGATGAAGTATTATATCATAAGATCTTTGACATTCTGAAACAATATCAAAAGGAAGTTAATGAAATCCATGCTGAAAGAATAGCCAAGAATGCTAATCCATCAGCACTTGTTGCTACTGCTCAATTATATCCATATCCTTATTATCAAGCACCAAAGTCTCACAAATCATATGCAACAACATCAAAAGCCTTACCTCCAACCAGATCTCATGCAACTACCAGACACAAAGGCAAAGAGGTAGCCAAACCAATCACACCTCCATCCGAGTCAGCTTCTGAAGAAGACAGTGATCCTGAACAAGCTCAGAAGGATAAGGACATGCAGAAAAACTTGACACTCATTGCAAAATACTATAAAAAAACTCTATAAACCTACCAACAACAACCTCAGAACTTCTTCAAACTCCAAAAATAAGAATGTGGATACTACTCCAAGGTATAAGAATGACAATCAGACTGGACAGTTTGGGAATCAGAGGACAATGACTGTTGCTGGGGCTAGGGACACTATAGGCAGTCAGGTAGTGCAACAGACTGGGATACAGTGTTTCAACTACAGGGAATTTGGTCATTTTGCTAAGGAATGCAGGAAGCCAAAAAGGGTTAAAGACTCCACGTATCACAAGGAAAAGATATTGCTATGCAAATAAGTTGAGAAAGGTGTTCCACTACAAGTAGAGCAATATGATTAGCTAGCAGACACGGATGAAGAGATTGATGAACAAGAATTGGAAGCACATTACAACTATATGGCAAAGATCCAGGAGGTTCCTACAACAGACTCAGGAACTGATTCTGAGCCATTAGAACATGTACAACACGATGCTGGATATACTGTGTTTGCCAATGAGAGACAGCATTCTGAGCAACCTGAATCCATTAGTAACACATGTGTAGTGGAAAAGGTTGATAGTAATGTCATTCCTGATTCACTGGATATGTGTGATAATGATATTTAGACTGACCAAAATGTTATAGCCAGTGATGATGAGCTTGTTACGCTTGCTATTTAATTTCAAATTTAAAACATGATGTTGATGAAAATTAAAAGATTCAAAAGCAATTAAAGAAAGCAAACACATCACTTGCTCATGAATTGACTAAGTGCAAATCTATTCTTGTGAAAACTAGTAGAACTCAAAGGGAGTCTAATAGTATTAGGGATAGTTGTCTAGTTACACTTCAAAATAAACAGGCTGAGTTTGAGAAGTACAAGACCTTGAATGACCATACAGTTGACTATAGGAAACTTGAACATAACTTAAATGAAACTCTAGGACTATTAGCTCAAAAATACATGGACATAAAAGAAGGTTTAAAACTTAAAGCCTACGAAATTTTAGTTGTCAAAGAGAAACACGATGAGTTAGTCAAATAGAGTCTTTTAACAAAGTCACATTACGAAGGTCTTGTCAAAGAGAAAACAAAGGTAATAACGAATTTGAATCTTAAAGAAGAAAAAGACATTGACAAAATGATTTCAATGGAAAAGTAATTAAAGTTTTTGAATGAAATTATTTACAAAAGAAATCAATCAATTCAAACCATTCATATGTTAGCTCCCAAAGGCCCAACATTCAATGGTTGACCAACCTTTTCAAATCCAATATACCTCAAAAAGGCTCAATCTGAAAAACCATGTTTGTATGAGATCCCATACGACAAATCTGATCTTGCAAACAGACTCATCCTCGACAAGGAAGAGACCCTGACTCTTGAAAAAGAGAGTCGATCAAAATTAAATATAGATAAAGTGAGACCTTATGACTACACAAAGCTAAGTAGTCTTTATGAAATTTTCAAACCCGTGACACAGGAATATTATGAACAGTTGGCACATGAAAATAAAGTAAGAAAGAAATGTGGAGAAAATCTTTTATGAAATCAAAACCAAAAATTTTCAAAAACATCAGTTTCTTACCTATTTCAAAATCAATAAGTAAAAGTAGACAAGCATATAATGTAATGACGAATAACATAAATCATTTTAGAGAACTTGTTGAACAAGCTTGGGAAAAGCATTCTCATGATCATTTTTGTGCACTAACCTGCTCATGATATGGAAATCCTAATTAAGACATCTTTGATGCCTCTTTCCCTAAAGACACAGAATGATAGTTTCGCATTTGTTCATTAACTTAAGCAAGAAATGCAAGCTGATTTAAAGTACGTTGAATCCCTTGAAAATGAAATTAACAAACTTGAATCTGATAAGGAAGAATTTTCAAACATGTATGATATGCTTTTACAAGAATGTATGTCTAATGATGTTATGTGTTCTTATTTGCATTCATTATCTGATTTAGATGCTCACTCTGAATTGCAATGCTTATATCTTCATTTTGTGAAAGAATGTGAATGTCTTGCACAAAAGCTTTCAAAACAAACTGAATCTGTTAGTAAAGAAGTTTATACTGAGCTTTTACAAAGTTTTGCTAAATTAGAAAAACACTCGATTTCTCTTGAACTGGCTTTACAACAATGTCAAGAACAAATGACAAATGACACAGTTTGCAAAGAAAAAGCGTCAAATGTATTTCAAAAAGAACGTGAACAATATTTTGAGATACAAGATTTGAAAGCTCAACTGCAAGACAAGAACATTGCTATAAGTGAGTTAAAGAAACTCATTGAGAAATGCAAAGGAAAGTCTGTGGAAACTAAGTTTGATAAACCATCTGTTGTTCGACAACCAAATGCTCAAAGGATTCCAAAACCATCAGTTTTAGGAAAACCGGCTCCTTTTTTAGACTCTCTTGAGAGGAAAAGTTTTTCACAAACAAAGTCGGTTCCCAAAACTAATGTGTCAGAGAGTTTATCAAAACCAGTCACTACACAGATTTTGCCTCAAACAGCAAGGCAAGCTGTAAGAAACACAAATGTGATTAAACCAGGCATGTACCAAATTGACACTAGGACAACACAAACTAGAGCACCACAGTTGCCTAAGACTGATAGGAATACTAATCCTCGCGTGTCTACATCTACAGGAGTAATTCACAAAACTAATGTTAGCAGACCACAACTTAGGAGCACTCAAATGAAAGATAAGGTCGTGCCAAACAATAGTCAAGTGAAGGATAAGAAGACTGAAGTAGAAGACCACCCTAGGATTTCTAGTATTTCTAATAAAACAAAGTCTGTAACTGCGAGTAATGACAGTTTAAAATCCAAAACTTCGAATGTTAATGTTGTTTGTGCTACTTGTGGAAAATGTGTGTTTAATTCGAATCATGATGCTTGCGTTTCTAAATATTTAAATGGCGTGAATTGTAGAACTAAGAAGCCTAACGTAGATCTGTTGCAACACCCCATAAGAAAACAGTTGCATCAGAATCCATTACTCAGAAATCCAAGAGTTACTATAAGATGCTGTATGAGAAAACTAGTACGGCATGGAAATGGTGGATAGAGCAACAATGCCCATCAGGATATAAATGGGTTCCTAAGATAAAAACAAAATGGGTGCCTAAAAGTTAGGATGAAAAAGTGAACAAGAAGTTAGTTTTGCTATAGATTAATGCACTCTAGGATAACTAATGTCTTGAAACTCACAAATTCTTTAGGATCCAATTTGTCAAATGTTCTATCGTCCTCTAATTCTCTTGCAGATTGTTCAACTCATCCTCTTCATTGTTGACTCTGGATGCACAAAGCACATGACGGGCAATCTAATGCTGCTGTACAATTTTGTTGAAAAATATTTGGGTACCGTTCGTTTATCCTTGGATCTTAAAAAGCAACCTCCAAATCCGCATCATAAAATTGACCAACCAAGAAGAGATTATGATTGAGGCCTTTGACGTAATACACCCTATTGATCGTGATATTTCCTTGAACCAAATCTCCATAACCAAGAATTGGAGCAAATTGTAGACGACTATCAGATATACTTGGACTCTATTTCTATGATCCAAGGATGAAACACTAGAAGTTCTAAAAGATTTCCTCACAATGATTCAATGTAATCTTTAAGCCCTAGTAATTTCTGTTCGAACTGACAGAGGCACAGAGTTCTTAAACAAGACACTCCATGCATTCTTCAAAGAAGAAGGAATTGAGCATTAAACTTTGACTCCTCGAACACCTGAACAGAACAACGTTGTCAAAAGACGAAACCGTACTCTCGTTGAGGCTGCTCGCACGATGCTCTCAGCTTCTAAACTTCTTTTGGATGAAACATTGCAACCACATTCATATAACTTAAAACGATCTATCATTCATCCTAACAAATGAGAAAAATGGCAGATACATCATCAATGACAAGGAAACTTTCAATTAAACAACTTTTACATTTTTTGTTGCATTGTTACCTAACCAGAGATGGTGAAAATCTGGATAAGATAAAAGAAAAAGGGGATCCGTGCATTCTGGTGGATACTCCCTCAGTCTTAGGGATATTGTGTTTACATACAAGAGAAATAGAATTGATATTGATCCATACATCTTAGATTTGATGATAGATTAAAGTGATGTCAGAGTCGTCTGTTGATTAATAATCACTTCAGCTCCTTCCCCAATGACAATAAGGCGTAGATTATGACTACTTGGCCCCGCACCACAACTACAATATTGTTTCTACTTTAGCAGATACTAAAACACAGCTTTGTCCTCAACAGGAGGTGGATCTTTCTTTTCGGTCCGTTAGACGGTTTTCTAATGCTAGGGTACTTTTAAAGGGGCTTCTAGTCGGCTGCTCCCCACAGACATTTTAAGAAACAACAAGACACACCACCTACACGATATTCAATCTAATTAGACGGCACAACTTTTTTTCCAACAAATGCATAATGCTGAGGATAAAATATCGATAACTCAAGCAGAAGGATAACATAGTTTAAACTAAAATGAATTTATCACATTCCTTTCTGTACACCGGTATGAAAATATTTACAGTGTCTTCATCACGCAATTTGTTAATTCAAATATGCATACCTTCTATTCTAAACCACACGATTCGAATACCGATGGAGAAAAAAAATCACCCCTAGAAACAAGTTCATGGAAATCCATTCATGCCAGTGCTCATACAAGACAACAACTTGCCAAACTGATCCTAAAAAGTGTTTGTTGCGCTCACTGAGAGTACTGATGAACACAAAACACAAATTAAGGGTAATGGTGATTCCCATGAGCGATCAGAGGCAAATGTAGAAGAGCCTTGTCAGTTTTGACAGACTACAAGTCTAGGAACTCGTTGAAAAACTCTTTGGCAAGACTTCTCAAGCTGAAGTGCTATGGAAGAACAAAAAAGGATAAAGAATCAAGAACTGTCATTCATAACAAAGGCCTACGACTTGTAGCTAAGGGTTATGCTCAGGAGAGGTATTGATTTGAAGAATTCATTGGCTTTAGGTGCTCAGCTTGGAGTGTTCATATTTTCGTCGCCTCTGTTGCCACACAAGTCTCTTTTCCAATCTATTCACTTGGACGTGAAAACGGCATTTCTTAATGGTCCACTGAAGGAGGAGGTTTATGTTGCACAACCTGATGGGTTTGTTGATCCTGATCATCCAAAAAAGGTTTACTGTCTAAGGAAAGCTCTATATGGATTGAAGCAAGCTCCAAGAGCATGGTATGATGAACTCTCAAATTTCCTGATGTCCAAAGGTTTTACTAAAGGTACCATTGACCCTACTCTATTCACGATAAGATACGGGGAGGACATTCTACTTGTGCAAATTTATGTTGACGACATTATTTTTAGGTCTACAAACCCTAAATTTTCTAAAAAATTTGAAAAATTAATGCATAGTATATTTGAGATGTCCTTAATGGGGGAAATGAAATTCTTTTTAGGACATCAGATCCACTAATCCCCAAGAGGTATCTTTATCAACCAAGCCAAGTACGCTTTAGAAATACTTAAAAAACATGGTATGGAAAAATGTGATACTGTTGGTATACCAATGGCTACCAAACCTAAACTAGATGCGGACTTGAGTGGAAAATTCGTAGACCAAAATGACTACCGTAGTAAAATTGGGTCACTCATGTATCTGACATCTAGTAGACCAGAAATAGTGCAAGCACTATGTTATTGTGGCTACACGTTATCAGGCAGACGACTAAAGAAAAACAACCTCAAAGAGGTTAAAAGGATCTTTCGATACTTAAGGGGTACCATTAACATGGGACTCTGGTATCCGAAGGATTCTGGCTTTGAACTAACATCTTTTTCAGATGGCGACCATGCTGGATGTATTTATACGCACAAAAGCACTTCTAGAGGAATATAATTCCTAGGTGATAAATTAGTCAGCTGGATGTCAAAGAAGCAGGACTGCACTACAATGTCATTAGCAAAGGCGGAGTACGTGGCATTATCTGCAGGTTGTGCTCAAGTAATGTGGATGAGGACACAGCTTAAGGATTATGGCTTCAACTACAACAAAATACCATTGTATTGCAACTCTCAGTCAGCCATAGCAATCTCATGCAACCCCGTACAACACTCCCGTACCAAGCACATCCATACTCGATATTATTTCATCAAAGAACATGTTGAAAATGGTATAATTGAATTGTACATTGTCAGAACTGCATACCAATTAGCTGATATATTTACTAAAGCCTTACCCAAAGATAGGTTTTAGTATCTTGTGAGACGAATTGGTATGAGATGTTTGACTCCAGCAGAACTGAATAATAATGTTTTGATAATGTTTTGAATACATAAATCTCTTAATAACAAATCTGTAATAATAATAACTACTCAATATATTGAAAGTTATAAGATGATTTAGTAGTTGAGCATAATTTTTCAAGAATTCTTCAATGACAATTCATAATCTCTCAAAATCGTATGCTCAACAATGTTAACCCTCAATTTTATATTCATTTTACAACTTGGTATCATTTTTTTGTGTCAAATATATGTAAAATTGAGGGGGAGCAAACAGAAAACTATTTCTGCATGCTAAGTATAAAAGTTTTCTCCACAGGATTTTCATGACAAATTTTAATCACATGGTATTTCAAAGACTAAATGAATCAGTATTTAAAATAAGGGGAGAAATGTAATTAAAATGTGATCTTGAAAATAATAAGTGATCTAATCGACTCAAAGTGCTTGATACTCTTCGGAAAAGGTTTTATGGTTAAGAATCTCATACCCAACAACATCTTAATTCACGACGATTCTGAAGTTATAAGGTGGTTAGGTTAGGAATCAGTCCTATGATCCAACCAGAACCGTCGTGAATTAATATGTTGTTGGGTATGAGATTGTTTGTAACCATAAACCTTTTCCGATGAGTATCAAAGCACTTTGAGGTCGATTAGATCAACGTATTATTTTCAAGATCACATTTTAATTACATTTCTCTCCTTATTTTAAATACTGATTCATTTAGTCTTTGAAATACCATGTGATTAAAATTTGTCATGAAAATCCTGTGGAGAAAACTTTTATACTTAGCATGCCGAAACAGTTTTCTTTTTGCTCCCCCTCAATTTTACATATGTTTGACACAAAAAAAATATCAAGTTGTAAAAAGAAAATAAAATTGAGGGGGTTAGCATTTGTTGAGATACGATTTTGATGAGATTATGAATTTGTCATTGAAGAATTCTTGAAAAATTGTGCTCAACTACTAAATCATCTTATAACTTTCAATATATTGAGTAGTTATTATTATTACAGATTTGTTATTAAGAGATTTATGTATTCAAAACATTATCAAAACATTATTATTCAGTTCTGCTGGAGTCAAACATATCATACCAATTCATCTTACAAGATACTAAAACCTATCTTTGGGTAAGGCTTTAGATATCATATCAGCCTAATTGGTATTCAGTTCTGACAAAGTACATTCAATTATATCATTTTCAAAACCTGTACTTAATTAATTTGATAGCGAGTATAGATGTGCTTGGTACAGGGAGTGCTGCACGGGGTTGCATTGAGATTGCTAGGGCTGTCATAAGATGTCGCACAAATTAAAGTAAATCCTTTCTAAATTCATTTATATCCATTATACTATTCTTCTTTTTTTTCTTTTTATTCTTTTCAATGCTTTTTAACCTCAAATATCTACAGTACATCCTCAACTTTCTGATTCCTTTTTAACACGATCTCCTCGACCATTGAGTTTTTTTTCTTCCCCCCACAATCCTAATTACCCACCGCGATTCGAAACACACACTAATTGATTCGACTACTTTATTACAAGTTGACTCCAATTAAACTTTCAAAAGACACTTTTAAAGACAAATCCGCACCCCCTTCCCATCATTTGCTAAACTAACTAATTCTCTACACTCAACCTCGTTTACCTACACCTTTACGTACTCTTTTTCAGAATTGGCATCCTTTCTAAAACAAAACCCCCCTCCAACATATTCACGACACTCCCCAACTTTATCCGCCAAATCCACCCCACCAAGAACAGGCCTCCCCCAATCCTCACTCCGCAATACCACCCCAACTCAAGACCCCCATCACCCCATTAATCATAACCCCCGCATCTATCCCTAACCTCCCACCTCTATCCCCCCCCCTTACACCAAGTCACCATCTCTTAGTCACTTCCTCCTACAACCACCCCCCACTTATTCTATGAACCCTACCCCAGCCTGCTATCTTCCCCAAACCTGCCCAACCCCCCCACCCATCACATTCTACTCACCACCCCCCCCCTATGTCACAACCACAATCATACTATCCCTCCACAACACCCACCAATCTCTCGACCTCACACCACAATTCGCACCACCCCAATACAAACCACCCCCACCAAAATCACCCAATCCTCCACCACCAACCCGCCAATACAATATCACACACCCCAACAAATCCAAATCCAACACCACTCCACCTCCCCTCAATTCCCCTCACACCCCTCGCCCAAACACAATCAAACCCAATCCCCCGCAAAACTCAATCAACCCACACCCACTCCAGACACCAAATCCCCTCAATCCCCGTACCAATACCCCCAATACCCCTCTACATCACTCCAATAAAATACATTCACCAAAAAATACACAAATCAAAATCATAACCCAATAAAAAACTAAACCTATACAATCTGTATTTTGTTGTAGTCGAAGCCATAATCCTTAAGATGTGTCCTCATCCACATTACTTGAGTGCAACTTGCCAATAATGCCACATACTCTGCCTCTGTTATAGACATTGCAATGCATACCTGTTTATTTGACATCCAGCTGACTAACTTATCACCTAGGAATTGTATTCCTCCAGAAGTGATTTTGCGAGTATCAATACATTCGGCATGGTTGGCATCTGAAAAAGCTGTTAGTTCAAATCCAGAATCCTTTGGATACCATAGTCCCATGTTAATGGTTCCCTTTAAGTATCAAAAGATCCTTTTAACCTCTTTGAGGTGTTTTTTAGTCGGTCTTGCTTGATAACGTGCACAAATAAATTGTACTTGCACTTAATTTCTGTGTGATACTAGAATGTAGATACCTGAGTGTCCCAATTTTACTACGAGGTAGTCAGGTTTGGTCTACGAATTTTCCTCTCAAGTCCCGAATCACTAGTTTAGGTTTGGTAAGCCATTTGGTTATAAATCAGTATTCTCATTTTTCCATACCATGTTTTTTAAGTATTTCTAAAGCGTACTTGGCCTGGTTAATTAAGATACCTCGTGGGGAATAGTGGATCTGATTCCTAAATAGTATGTTATTTTCACCTATTATGGGACATCGCAATATACATGGCATTAATTTTTCTATTTTTGATGAAATTTAGGGGTTTAGTTAGTCTCAAAATAATGTAGTCGACATGAAATTTGCCAAGTAGATTGTCTCCCCATATACTTATCGTGAATAGAGTAGGGTCAATGGTACCTTTAGTAAAGCCTTTGGACATCGGGAAATTTGAGAGTTCATCATACCATGCTCTTGGAGCTTGCTTCAATCCATATAAAGCTTTCCTTAGAGAGTAAACCTTTTCTGGATGATCAGGATCAACGAACCCATCTGGTTGTGCAACATAAACCTCCTCCTTCAGTGGACCATTAAGAAATGCCGTTTTCACGTCCATTTGATAAATTGGAAAAGACTTATGTGCAACATAGGCGACGAAAATCTGAACAGCTTCCAAGCGAGCAACTAGAGCAAATGATTCCTCAAAATCAATACCCTCTTCCTGAGCATATCCCTTAGCTACAAGTCGTGCCTTGTTATAAATGATAGTTTGATCTTTATCCTTTTTGTTCTTCCATAACCACTTCATCTTGAGTAGTCTTGCCAAAGAGTTTTTCAACGAGTTCCCAGACTTGTAGTCTGTTAAATTGATGAAGCTCTTCCTGCATTGCCTCTATCCATGCGGAATCAGCCATTGCCTCCTTAATGTTTTTTGGTTTAGCAGTACTCACGGTGAGCGCGAACATATACATTTAAGGATCTGTTGCAAGTTATCGTCTTGTTTGCACTGGCTTGGATGGATTTCCATGAACTTGTTCTAGCGGGTGATTTTTTCTCCATCGGTATTCAGAATCGTGTGGTTGATAGAAGGTATGCATATTTGAATTATCAATATTGCGTAAGGAAGACTCTGAAATTTTTCGTACCGGTGTACAGAAAGGATTGATAAATTCATTTTGTTGAAACTGTGTATCTTCTGCTTGATTATCGTTATTTTCCTCAGCATTAGCATTTGTTGGAGTTGTCGGTTCTAATGTAGATTGAATATTCGTTGTAGGTGGTGTGTCTTGTTGTTTAGAATTGTCGGTGGGAGAAGAAGACTTGTTGACACTTAAAGTACCTGCAGTGAAATCGTATAAAGGACCGAAAAGAAGATCCAACTCTTGTTGTGACAAAGCTGTTGTATCTGCTAAAGGAGAAACATTTTGTAGTTGTGGTGCGGGGCCAGAGTTGTCATAATCTGACGCCTTTTGTCATTGGGGAAGGAGGCTTGAAGTGTTATTATCAACAGACGTCTCTGACATCTCTTTAATCTCATCAAATCTAAGATGTATGGATTCAACTATCAATCTAGTTCTCTTGTTGTAAACACAATATCCCTTAGACTGAGTGGAGTATCCCACCAGAATGCACATATCCCCTTTTTCTTTTATCTTATCCAGATTTTCACCATCTCTGGTTAGGTAACAAGTGCAACAAAAAATGTAAAGGTGTTTAATTGAAAGTTTCCTGTCATTGATGATGTGATATGCCATTTTCTCATATGTCAGGATGATGATAGATCTGTTTTAAGTATAGAATGCGGTTTCAATTGCTTCAGCCAAAAGAAGTTTAGAAGCTGAGAGCATCGTGCGAGCAACCTCAACGAGAGTACAGTTTCGTCTTTTGACAACGTTGTTCTGTTCAGGTGTTCGAGGAGTCAAAGTTTAATGCTCAATTCCTTCTTCTTTGAAGAATGCATGGAGTGTCTTGTTTAAGAACTCTGTGCCTCTGTCAGTTCGAACAGAAATTACTAGGGCTTAAAGATTTCGTTGAATCATTGTGAGGAAATCTTTTAGAACTTTTGGTGTTTCATCCTTGGATCTTAGAAATAGAGTCCAAGTATATCTGGAGTAGTCGTCTACAATTTGCTCCAATTCTTGGTTATAGAGATTTGGTTTAAGGAAATATCATGATCAATATGGTTTATTACGTAGAAGGCCTCAAAAATAATCTCTTCTCGGTTGGTCAATTTTATGATGCGGATTTGGAGGTTGCTTTTTAAGATCCAAGGATAAATGAACAGTACCCAGATATTTTTCAACAAAATTGCACAATAGCTTTAGATTTCGTCATGTGCTTGTCATCCAGAGTCAAATATGGGAATAGGATGAGTTATGAGTTGAACAATACTACAAAGAATTAGTGGTCGATGGATACTTGACAAATGGAATTCACTAAAATGTATTGTGTGTTTCAAGACATTAGTTTATTCCTAGATTGCATTCTCTATATCTATGCAAACAACTTTCTTGTTCAATTTTCATTCCGAACTTTAGGCACCCCATTTCTATTTTTTCTTAGGAAACCCTTTATATCCTGATGGGCAGATTGTTCTATAATCCACCATTTCATGCCTTTACTAGTTTTCTCATACAACATCCTATTTGTAACTCTTTGATTTCTGATAGTGGAGTCTGATGCAATGGTTTTCTTAGGGGGTTTGTTTACAAAATATTTGTCGTTTGCTTTTAGGTTTTTCTGACGTACTAATAGGTAATCTTTAGGCTTCTTAGCTCTCGCATTCACGTTTTCAAAAATGTAGAAACACAAAGTTCAGATCGAATTAAACTACTTTTTTAATTAGTAGCCACAAACAACATTAACAATTCGAAGTTTCTTTATGGATTTAAACTGTCATTACACGCAAGTTTACAGACTTGGTTGTAATAGAAAAATCACTAGAAATCATAGGGTGGTCTTTACTTTGTCTTTTATCCTTACTTGACTATTGTTTGTGGCCGACCTTTTATCTTTCATTTGAGTGGCTCCTAAAACTGTCGTTACTAACATTAGTTTTGTAAATTACTCTTGTAGAGGTAGACACACAAGGATTAGTATTCCTAGAAGTCTGAGGCAACTGTGGTGCTCTAGTTTGTGTTGTCCTAGTGTCAATTTGATACATGCCTGGTTTAATCACATTTGTGTTTCTTACAGCTTGCTTTGCTGTTTGAGGTAAAATCTGTGTAGTGACTGGTTTTGATAAACCCTCTGACACATTAGTTTTGGGAACCGACTTTGTCTTTGAAAAACTTTTCCTCTCAAGAGAGTCTGAAAAAGGAGTCGGTTTTCCTAAAACTGATGGTTTTGGAATCCTTTGAGCATTTGGTTATCGAACAACAGATGGTTTATCAAACTTAGTTTCCACAGACTTTCCTTTGCATTTCTCAATGAGTTTCTTTAACTCACTTATGGCAATGTTCTTGTCTTGCAATTGAGCTTTCAAATCTTGTATTTCAAAATATTGTTCACGTTCTTTTAGAAATACATTTGACGCTTTTTCTTTGCAAACTGTGTCATTTTTCATTTGTTCTTGACATTGTTGTAAAGAAAGTTTAAGAGTAATCGAGTGTTTTTCTAATTTAGCAAAACTTCATAAAAGCTTAGTATAAACTTCTTTACTAACAGTTTCAGTTTGTTTCAAAAGCTTTTGTTTAAGACATTCACATTCTTTCACTTTATGAAGATATAAGCATTGCAATTCAGTGTGAGCATCTAAATTAGATAACGAATGCAAATAAGAACACATAACATCATTAGACACACATTCTTGCAAATCCTACTTTATCAGATTCAAGTTCGTCAATTTCATTTTCAAAGGATTCAACGTACTTTAAATCAGCATGCATTTCTTGCTTAAGTTCATGAACAAATGTGAAACTATCATTCTGTGTCTTTATGGCAAGAGGCATCAAACATGTCTTAATTAGGATTTCCATATCATGAGCAGTTGGTGCACGAAAATGATCATGAGAATGCTTTTCCCAAGCTTGATCAACAAGTTCTCTAAAATGATTTATGTTATTCGTCATTACATTATATGCTTGTCTACTTTTACTTATTGATTTTGAAACAGGTAAGAAACTGATGTTTTGAAAAAATTTGGTTTAGATTTCGACAAAAGATTTTCTCCACATTTTCTTTCTTACTTCATTTGCATGTGCCAACTGTTCATGATATTCCTGTGTTGCTAGTTTTAAAATTTCATAAAGACTATTTAGCTTTGTGTAATCATAAGATCTCACTAAGTCTTTATTCAGTTTTGATCGACTCTCTTTTTCAAGAGTTAGAGTCTCTTCCCTCTCGGGGACGAGTCTGTTTGCAAGGATCAAGATTCGGTCCTATAGGATTCTCATTACATACTTTGGTCTTTTTAGATTAAGCTTTTTGATGGGACATTGGATTTGCAAAGGTTGAATATTACCCATTGAATGTTGGATCTTTGGGAGCTATCATATGAATGGTTTGTATTGATGATTTCCTTTTGTAAACAATTTCATTCAAAAACTTTAATTGCTTTTCCATTGAAATCATTTTGTCGATGTCTTTTTCTTCCTTAAGTTTCATCGTGTTTCTCTTTGACAACTGAAATTTCATAGGCTTTAAGTTTTAAACCTTCTTTTATGTCAATTTATTTTTGAGCTAATAGTCCTAGAGTTTCATTTAACTTATGTTCAAGTTTTTCATAGTCAACTATACGGCCCATTTAAGTCTGTACGTCTCAAGTCAGTCTGTTTTTATTTTGATGTGCAATTAAAACAACTATCCTCGAATTACTATTAGACTCCCCTTGAGTTCATCACTAGTTTTACCAAGGAATAGATTTGCACTCTTTCAATTCATGAGCAAGTGATGTGTTTGCTTTCTTTAATTGCTTTTGAATCTTTTTATTTTCATCAACATCAAGTTTTAGATTTGTAATTAAATTAGCAAGCACATCACGCTCATCATCACATTCTACTTCAATTTGATCTTTTTATAGTCAGTCTGGATATCATTATCACACATATTCCGGTGAATCAGGAAAGGATATGACATTACTATCAACCTTTTCCACTACACATGTGTTACTAATGGATTCAGGTTGCTCAGAATGCTATCTCTCATTGGCAAACACATTATATTCAACATCGTATTGTACATGTTCTAATGGCTCAGCAGTTGAATTTGATTTTGGAGGTAAGACTTCCTGAATCTTTGCCATGAAACCGTAATGTGCTTCCAGTTCTTGTTCATCGATCTCCTCATCCGTGTCCTCTAGCCAATCAGCTTGCTCTGCTTGTAATGGAATACTTTTCTCAGCTTGTTTGCACAGCAACATCTTTTCCTTATGATACGTGTAGTCTTTTACCCTTTTTGGTTTCCTGCATTCCTTAGCAAAATGACCAAATTCCTTGCAATTGAAACACTGTATCCCAGTCTGTTGCACTACCTGACTGCCTACAGTGTCCTTAGCCCCAGCAACTGCCACTGTCCTCTGATTCCCAAACTGCCTAGTCTGATTGTCATTCTTGTACCTAGGAGACGTATCCACATTCTTGTTTCTAGAGTTTGAAGAAGTTCTGAGGTTGTTGTTGGTAGGTTTGTAGATCTTTTTGAAGTACTTTGCAATGAGTGTCAAGTTTTTCTGCATATCTCTGTTGGTATTTTAAGTTTACTACTGCCTAGTAACTACTTTACTATGGTAGGTTCATGATTGATACTGCGATGCTAAAGACTGATGAAATAGACTAATTTGATAGTATGCTAGTTATATTAGTGAGTTACAAGTACAAATGTTAGTACTGTCAGTATAGTTAGTACTGTTAGTTAGTTTATTAGTACTGTTAGTATAAGAAGTTAGTACTGCTTATGTGATATGCATGAGATATATTAGGAATAGATATGCATGATCACTTAACGCGTTTTGTAAGCCCATTAGGGTTTTTCTTAGTGTATAAAAGGAACCCTACGACATAGTTAGAGATATCAATCTTTCATAGAAAACACACATCTCATAGTTAGTTATTTTGTATCCTTGGCAGAATATTTGCAATCAAAATATTCAAGTTTAGTATTCATTGTTCTTCTTAGTATTGCAAGTTAGATTCCGCATAACTTGTAGTATTTACAATCATAGTTTCTCTTATAGTTAGTTTGGATTTATCCAGGTTAACTAAGCTTTAACAAGCTAAGAAGATCTGTTTATTTGGGACTTCACAAGTGGTATCAGAGCTTGTGGAGAAACTCTGAATAAGAAGAACTTTATCAGATCTAGATCTCTTCCTATAATACACAATGTCTGGTGAAGAACCTGCAACACAAATAGCACAGTTAGAAAGAATCTCCTCAAATGGTGTCTACTATAAAACTTCCTATCCTCAAGAAGGGTGAATATACCCTTTGGAGCATGAGGATGGAGCAGTATCTCACTAACACATATTATAGTTTGTGGCAAGTGATCTTGAATGGTGATGGTCCTATACAAGTAACAACTGATGAAAAAGGTGTTGAAACTGAAGTACCTCCAAAGACTGCTCAAGCACTATTACAAAGACAAAGAGAAAGAAAAGCTAAAAGCATTTTGCTTTTGGCTATTCCTGATGAGTATCAACTGAGGTTCCATGGAATAAAGGATGCAAAGTCTCTGTGGGCTGCTATCAAGAGTAGATTTGGTGGCAATGTTGAATCTAAGAAGATGCAGAAGACTGTTTTGAAGCAACAATTTGAAAACTTTTTTGTATCTGACACAGAAGGCTTAGATAAAGCATATGATAGGTTTCAAAAACTTATCAGCCTTCTAGAAGTTCATGGTGCAGTTGTTCCTAATGAAGATGCAAATCAGAAATTTTTAAGAGCTCTACCTTCATCATGGAACAATGTAGCCTTGATTATGAGGAACAAAGATGGTATAGATGATTTGGATATTGATGATCTATACAATAACCTAAAAGTGTTTGAAGCTGATATCAAAGGTTCCTCTGGATCATCTTCAAACTCTTAGAATGTGGCCTTTCTCTCTGCAGAAGACACTAGCAGCAGTAATGAAGTTAATACTGCTAATGGTGTTTCTACTGCATCAGGCCATAAATTTCTTTAAGGACATGCTCTTCATCATTCTATATACTGATGATCTAATGTTCTTATTCTTTGCTAATCAGTTAAATAGTCCACAACTGGATGATGAAGACCTAGAGCAGATTGATGATGATTTATAAGAAGACTGGAAGAAAGTTAATCTTCAATGGCAAAGAACCTGTAGGTTTTGATAAAACTAAGGTTGAATGCTTTAACTGTCATAGAAGGGGCCATTTTGCAAGGGAATGTAGAGCACCAAGAAATCAAGGGAACAGGAATGGAGATGCAGGGTATAGGAGCAGGGACAACACCAGAAGGACTATACCAGTAGAGACCTCTGATGCATTGGTTGTTCAGGACAATGCTTTGATTGTCTAAGATGGACTGGGGGCCAAAACTTGATTAATACACAAGACACCATTATCTTACCCATTTTCTTTTATGACTGGAGTTATATAGCTCAAGATGAACCAACTGAGTTTGCTCTCATGGCCTACACTTCAAACTCCTCAGGGTCTGACACAGAGGTACAATCTTGTTCTAAAAACTATGTAAAAACATATGAAAAACTTCAAAAATAGTTTGATGAACAGAGACAAACTCTTAGTAAGGCTAATCTAGAAATTATAGCTATCATTTAGGCAGAATCTTGTAGATGATAGGTTAGTTGTTCATCAAAAAAATGAAGCTGTCTATGAAGAAAAGATTGCAGTCTTAGAATTTAAAGTAAAAGACAAAAGTAATGCTGTCACTAGACTTAAAAATCAGTTAGATGAAACTTTAAGAGAAAAAGATGATTTAAAAGCTAAACTAGAACAGTTTGAAACATCTTCTAAAAACTTAAATAAACTGATTAATAGTCAATTAAGTTCTAAAGATAAAACTGGTCTAGGATATGGAGATCAATTAAATGAAAATGATTCAAGTGGTAGTGAATTGTTTAATAGTGTCTTTGATAGTCGTTCAAGTGATGGAGATGACAATCAAACAAATGATAGGTTCAAAAAGGATAATGGATATCATGCTATTCCTCCTCCTTTAACTGGGAACTACATGCCTCCACTAGCTGACCTATCTTTTGCAGGATTGGATGATTCTGTTTATAGGCCTACAGCAAATAAGACTAGTGCTAGTGTGTCTCAAGTTGAAACAAGTACCTCTCAAACTAGCAATACTAGTGTAGAAATGCCTAGAGTTGAATCTGTTAGGCCTAGTGGAGTTATCATTGAAGATTGGGTTAGTGATGATGAGGACATTTTTCAATCTAATGATTTGCAAGCAACAAACAAACCTAGTCTTAAAAGGATTGAGTTTACTAATGCTAGGAATGAATCTGTTAAACCTAAACAAGCTGAAAAACCTAGGATAATCACTCAAAATCCTAAGGTAGATAGAAGAGATTGGAATGAGAAAATGACTCAAAAACTGGGGTTAGGATTTGGGTTTACAAAGAAAGCCTATTTTGTTTGTGGCAGTTACAGCCATCTAATAAAAGACTGTGATTTTCATGAAAAGAAAATGGCTAAAAAGTCTGTTTTGAAAAATATGGGAAAGAATACTGGTCAAAGGGAAATTAGACCAGTTTGGAATAGTGTTCAGAGAATAAATCATCAAAATAAATTTGTTCCATCTGTAGTCTTAACAGGTTGAAAAAGTACAGTTAGTGCATGCCAAGCATAAGCTCTCTCTTGAGTAGCAAACAACATCAACTGTTACATTCAGACCAGTTAATATGCTACCCATACAAATAGAGTGAATGTTTCAAAATTAAGAACAAATGCTTTTCATAAGTCTCATTCTCCTTTTTAGACAGGCCTTTTTATAAATCAACAACACCAAATACCAGGATTTCAAATGAAAAAGTTAATACTGTCAGAGTAAATGGTGTTAATACTGCTAGGCAAACAGCAGTTAGTACTGTTAAGGGAACTGGGGTCACTGCTGTTAAGGCCTCAGCAGGTTGTGTTTGGAGACCTAAAATGACTGATTTAAACAATGTCTCCAAAGACAATAGTGGATCATGGGTCTCAAAAAGAGTAAATTATATAGATCCATAAGGCAGACTCAAGTTAGTAGTGGCTTGGGTCCCCAAGAGACACTGACTCTCTTACTTTTGTGTAGGGAAATCCACAACAAGCTTTGAAGAACAAAGGAATATTTGACAGTGGATGTTCCAGGCACATGACAGGGAACAAAGACTTCCTTACTGACTATCAAGACATTGATGGAGGTTTTGTTGCTTTTGGTGGAAGTGCTAGAGGTGGTAAGATAACAGGAAAAGGAAAGATAAGAACATATAAGTTAGACTTTGAAGATGTGTTTTTTGTCAAAGAACTAAAGTTTAATCTTTTCTCTGTCTCACAAATGTGTGACAAGAAAAACAGTGTTCTTTTCACTGAAACTGAATGTCTTGTTTTGTCTCCTGATTTTAAAGTAACTTGATGAAGCCAAGTATGCTTAGAGTTTCCCAAGCAAGCAACTAGTGTACAACTTTGATTTAAAGCATGTAAGTCTCCTTCTGGAGATTTAACTGTTTGTTTGCAAAAGCCACATCATGAGTTTCCTAAATTATGGCATAGAGGCCTTCTCTGGGTCATGTGAAATTTTAAAACAAGGAATAAACCTTGTGAAGGGAAACTTGTAAAAGGTTCTTCCTTTCAAGATTTTGACAATGGACCAATAACTTGTGTTGCTTGTCAGAAGGGGAGAATGCAACACAAGGCTTCTAGTAAGGCTTAAACTTATGAGCTCTATCAGCCAACCCTTACAGATGTTGCATATGGACTTATTTGGTCCAACATCTGTTAGGAGTATCAACCATAAAACAATTGCTTTTATGTTGATTGATTGACTTTAGCGGTTTAGTTGGGTTTTCTTCTTAAGCCTCTTAGGATTGAGACTGTGGGATTTTCTTAAGAGATTTATAACAGAAATAGAAAACCAATTAAACCATAAGGTTAAAGTAATTAGGTGTGATAATGGGATAGAATTCAAAAATAGGGAAATGAATGAATTCTGTAGATTAAAAGGGATAAAAAAGGAATTTAGTGTTGCCAGAACTCCATAACAAAATGGAGTTGCTGAGAGAAAGAATAGGACTCTGATTGAGGAAGCTAGGACTATGCTAGCAGACTCACTTCTACCTAATGTATTTTGGGCTGAAGCAGTTAATACTGCTTGTTATGTTCTGAATAGGGTTTTAGTGACCAAGACTCATAACAAGACACCCTATGAACTTATAATTCGCAGACCACCAAGCATAAGTTTCATAAGACCTTTTGGATGTCCTATCACTATCCTAAATACCCTAGACCCTTTAGGCAAATTTGATGGGAAGGCTAAAGAAGGGTTTTTAGTAAGGTACTCTGTAAATAGCAAACCTTTCAGAGTAGTTAATACTTAAACCAGGACAAGGACCTAACTGGCTGTTTGATATTGATTCCTTAACAAATTCTATGAATTATCAACCAGTTACTACAGGGAATCAACTAACAAAAATGTAGGTCCACAAGAAGCTAATGGTAATACAGGTTTGAAGCAAAGTGTTGATGCTGGACAATCTGAAGAAAAGAATGTATCTACTCAACAATATATTGTGTTCCCATTATGGTCTTCTATCTCTTCAAGCTACAAGAGCTCAGATAAAAATGATACAGCTGATGATTCTGCCGATGAATCTCTTGTACAAAAACCAGCAAGTGAGAATGAACAAGCCTTGAAGAATGTTCTTGATAAGATGATGGATCAAGAGAAGGAGGCTTTAGAGCAATCAGATGCTGTTAGAAAAGAGTTTAAAGCACAATGCAACAAGGACCTTCTTCAAGGAAAGGCTACTAAAGCCAGCAGTACTAACAGTTTTAATACTGTTAGCACACCAGTTTATGCTGCTAGTACACCAAGAACTTCTAATGATGCTGAACCATCATCTGTTTCTCTTGGTAGATCCGTTCCTCTTAATGTCAATGATCTTCTAGATGATCCTCTCATGCCTGATTTGGAGGATACTGTTGAAGTTTAAAATACTGGCATTTTTGGCAGTGCTTTTGATGAT
>BQNB010051834.1:0-38009 GCA_026074375.1 Tanacetum coccineum | reverse complement strand
AAGATAAGAACTTCTCTGAGTTAAAGACGCATTATTGTTATATTTAGAATGTATCTTGTGTATATCTCATATATTTAGAAGATTTGGTTAGGACTTATCATGTACAGGGCTCCTTGTGCTATAAAAGGAGTCCTTAGGTTAATGTTAAATATAGATCTCTGATATACATTCTCTCATAGCTTTAAGGTTTTGTAAACCCTAGTACTGGTTGAGTACTCGTATTATTACATCAATAATATTAAAGCTTTTTGTGTATTTCACTGTTTCATTCATTTCATTGTTATTCTTCTTGATAATTAAAGGTTAGATTCCGCATAACCTTTGGGGAAACATTTTAACAAAGTTTCTCTCATTGTTAGTTTGGATTTATCCAAAGTAACAATAACCTTACAAGCTAAGGCATTAGATCCAAGTTTGGGAACAACAAGTGGTATCAGAGCATGTTGAGAAAACTTTGATCAAAGAAGCATAACACACTCACTCATTCATTCACTAAAATCACAAAAAGAAATGGATCCATATAACCAAACTTCCATAAAACTCCCAATCCTTGACACTGGAAAGTTTGAACAATGGAAGTTCAGAATCCAACAGTACCTACAACATGAACACTATGCTCTATAGGAAGTCATAGAGTTTGGTGACTCCTACAGAGCCCCTCCAGAGGAAGCAGGCAAAGGTATAGCCGGTGAAGGTTCTGCAAAGAAGAAAGGAAGGATTGTGGCTTTAACTGCTGAAGACATGCAGAAACGGAAAAATGATGTTAAGGCAAGAACTACTCTATTATTGGCTCTCACTCATCATAACAAAACTTCATACGAGCTGGCGCATGATAAGAAGCCTGATCTTACTTTTTTTTAGTCTTTGGTGCTCTCTGTTACCCTACAAATGACAGCGAGGATCTTGGAAAATTGCAACCAACAACTGATATTGGAATTTTTGTTGGTTATGCGCCTAGCAAGAAGGGTTATAGAATCTACAATAAACGAACCCGACGAATCATAGAAACTAATCACGTTCAATTCGATGAGCTGTCTGAGCCAATGGCTCCTGTGCAACTCAGTACAGACCCACCCCTACATTTCTGACACCTAGATAAATTAGTTCAGGGCTCGTACCTAATCCGGTCCCTACAGCACCTTAATGTAACCCCCAACAAACAAAGAGCTGGAGATCTTATTCCAACCGATTTTTGATGAATACCTAGAACCTCCTCGTTTGAAAGATCCGGATCCTCCTGCGCAGTAATTCATGTTTCCATCAAATTCAGTCGGTACGCCTTCTTCTACTAGCATAGATCAAGATGCACCTTTTGCAAGTCATTCATCGTCATCTTCCGAGTTACAATCTCCGTGTTCTCATCAAGGTGTTGCAGCTGGATCTACTATTATTGAAGACAATCCTTTTGCTCCCGTTGATAACGATCCCTTTGTAAACGTGTTTGCTCCGAAACCTAGTTCTGAAGCCTCATCATCCAGGTATTTTAGCTTACCAGAATCAACTCATGTCACTCAAACACATCATCATCTCGAGAAATGGAGAAACGATCACCCGCTTGATAATGTCATTGGCAATCCCTCCCAACCGGTATCCACTAAAAAACAACTTGCAACCGATGCCTTGTGGTTCCTGTACAACTATGTACTATCGAAAGTCAAACCAAAGAACTTCAAATCTACCGTGACTGAAGACTGCTGGTTTCAAGCCATAGCAAGACGAATTATGCAATTGATCGACTTCAAGTTAATGGGAATTTAGTACAATGACCAAACTTGGTCAATGAATTATAGCACTCAAGTGAATTAATAAAGTAAGCTTGATGAGTACGGGATTGTTTCTGGAAAAACAAAAGGCTAGGTATGCGTCCAAGGGAATACGACAAGAAGAGGGTATTGACTTCGAGGAATCATTTGCACCGGTTGCACGCATCGAGGCTATAAGAATCTTCATCGCTAATGCCGCCAGTAAGAACATGACCATCTACCAGATGGATGTCAAGACAGCATTCCTGAATGACGAGTTGAAGGAAGAAGTCTATGTTAGTCAACCATAGGGCTTTGTTGATCCAGATCACCCGACACATGTTTATCATCTGAAGAAGGCTCTGTACAGTTTAAAGCAGGCTCCTCAGGCGTGGTATGACACTTTGTCAAGGTTTCTTCTGGACAACAAATTTTTCTAAGACTGCAGTTGATCCAACATTATTCACTCGGAAAACATGCAAACATATTCTTCTTGTTCAAATATATGTAAGATATATCATATATGCTTACCGACCCGAAGAATGTACATATTTTCCAATGAGATGAGTCAAAATTTTAAATTTCAATGAAGGTAGCAAATAGTCAATTTTTTACCTAAGATTAAACAAGTTCTCAAAAATCCTTGTATGCATTTATTATTAATCAATCAAAATTTGCTCTAGAAATCTTAAAGAATTTTGGGATGGATTCGTGTGACCATATTGATACACCAATGGTGGATCGACATAAACTTGATGAGGACCCCTTAGGGATTATCCAGTTGACCAGACTCGATTTCGTAGTATGGTCGGCTCCCTATTGTACCTCACTGCCATTACCCAGACCTGTATTCGTTGTATGCATGTGGCTAGTATCAGACATCGCCTACCAAAAAGCACCTTAAAGCACTTAAACGGGTCTTTCGGTATCTCAGGGGTAACACATTAACTGGGGACTTTGGTATTCAAAAGACATCGCTATGGCAACTAACGTCTATGCAGAAGCGAACATGCAGGATTTCAAGATACACGATAGAAGAACGCATGAAAGTGCTCAGTTCCTTTTAGATAAATCAGTCCAGCAGGTCCCAAAGAAATAAAGAGCACTACGATCTCAACCACAAAGGCTGAATACATTGCCATGTCTGGATGATGTGCTCAGATACTTTGGATGAGATCACAGCTTTCAGACTATGGTTTTGCCTTCAACAAGATTCCCCTGTATTGTGATAACCGCAGTGCTATTGCTCTCTGCTGCAACAATGTCCAACACTTCCGGTCCAAGCACATTGACATACGTCACCATTTGATTCGAGAGCAGGTTGAGAAAGGCGTGGTTGAATTGTACTTCGTGACGATGGATTATTAACTTGCGGACATGTTCACCAAGGCATTACCAAGAGAAAGGTTTGAATTTCTACTCCCGCGGCTTGGTATGAAGAGTATGACTCCGAAAACCTTTAAACGTCTTCAGAAAGGAGAAGAGGAGTAATGGATGGTCTTCTTATATCCTATGTATATTTGTATATAATTAAACACAAAAATAAAATACAAAAATATAAAACCTACAAGAACCATAAAATTGGAAAAATTGAAAATACCAAAAATATTTTTCAAGACATGTCTTCTGTAAATCGATAACATGATTAGTGATCAAGATATGTGTATTAGAAAGAAAGGAAGAAGAGAGAATAACATATCTGAAAAAATTCATGGCAAGAGATTGTGTTTTTCAGATGGGGTGGCCTAGTATTTATAGGGGACAAAAAAATGACCGTTGCTGGTGGCGGTCCCGGCGGTCCCTTATATATAAGGGGCCGCCACTAGACTCCGCTCCCTTTTTTGTCCTTTTGTGGTGAAGGTTGTATCTGTTATAGAACCTTCAATTAGGGGTGGGGAATTTGAATAAATTTTGTTTTTATATTTTTTATACAAACCACATTTGTAGAAAATGTAAGGATATAGAAGGAAAATGTATTCTGATCACTAATCAATGTTAATTATTTGTTTATCCATACCTTAAGTGATTAAAAAGTCAGCAGTAGCAACCTAAGTTACTACTGCTGATGCAATATGCAAAAGCACAAAATCACTAATGCAGGTGACCTTTTTGGTCAAGACTGCATAACACACTCCTAATGAGTGTGTCTTGACACAATGCAAACACAAACCAAGCCTAAAAAGCTTAGATCCAATTTTAGCTTAACAAAGAAATAGAGATATCTCCCCTGGTGCACAGGCAAACCTATTAAGCCATAAAATCTTCATAAACTTAAACTAATGTTTCAAATCTACTCTAAACCTTATTAAATGTAATAATCTAACTATCCAAAAAGAAATCTCAAAGTTCCTTTGACTTCTGGTGGTCAAACAAGACTAAACCAAACACCCCTTTATTCTACTGACAGAATTGATAGAGCTTATGAAATGAAAATCTATCTAGCAAAACTTTATTACCAGATTATACTTAGCTTATATCAACCCTAATAAACATAAATCAATAATCACTTAAGCTAAAATCAAGATCTACAACTATTCTAACTATATTTTTGGTTTTTTATGAATTTTTGAAGACAAGTTGTGAAAAGCTAAACTCTAAACTAAATTAACTAAAAACAGATAGGAAAACTTGATTAATGATCCAAATGAAACAAAAATAAGCTCAAATAAGTAACAATATAAGCAAATAAGCAAAGCTAATTAAGCAATTAAGTAAATATTAAGCTAGAATTTAAATGACAAGGAAATTAAAGTAGAACTTACAAGATGCTTCAGCTAAACAGAAGCTTAAACTCAAATGAGCATCTACAAGCTCTGGCTTATCCTAAAATAAGCCAGTTAAGTCCATGGAGGCTCATCCCTTGCTAGCCTCCCTTCCATAAGCTCACAATCCAATTAAGCAAAGGTATAAGTTTTATCTGATTGTAGAGTTTAAATATGATTAAGTCTTATTTAAGCTCAATCTCAAGCTTATAGACTTGAGAGAGCTATAATGAGCTTATTACTAGCTTTTGACATAGTAACTTGATATTTGAAATGATAAAAGCTTATAGTGAAAAACAGTTTAAGAGTTCTAAAAAGGATTTTATTAATTACTAAAAATGATTACAATGCTTCAAAAGAGAAATTACATTAAACTTAACAATTATACTACTAAAAGCTGAAAATACATTTTTAACTAAAGAAAAATTAAAAGCTAGTCTAAGGTGCCTTGTGTGTGTGAGAGTGTGGCTATTTATAGCAACCACTAAAGCTTCTAGGCTCAAAAATGGTTAGACGCTCCTCCAAACCTTGACCCTTGATCATTTACTAATCATTGGATGCTACATTTCCACCGTTAGATCATAAATGAACTCACACGGATTGCCAGCGTGGCAATCCGTGATTGAGACATTTGTGCTTCCATTGTGAGTGTGTAGAGTGTAAAATATCTCATCTCTTGTGCTATCTTCAATCCAACGTGTCCTCTCTTTGATGGGTAATGACCAATGAGAAAAGCTTGTGACGTCTAACTCTGCCCATGTGTAAATGATCCCATGAATTGTCCTTTGTACCCTCTAATTTAAGCTTGCCCTTTGTTTTGATCATGTTGGTAAAATGGGAGTGACGGGTGAATAGTGGTAACAGCATTTCCCGCGTTTTTTAACTGAAGGTAAAAGGGGGTTAGTTTGGGTTATTGGCAAACTTGGTCCCTCTGTTTGTGAAGTGTAAATGTAATACACATCCAAGTGTAATACAACTTTCAAACTTGGCATCTTCGGCCCCTGGACTTAGTTATTAAGGGTTTAGGGTTTTGGGCCGGGTATGGGTAATTAGGCTTGGACTTTTGGTTTATTGTTATTTTTGGGTCCGGGTAAGGAATAAGGAAAGGTAGAAGCCCATTTTGCTTTTAGGGACCATTTGTGTAATTTTGGAAACTTGAGGGACTAGTATTGTAACTTTAGGGTCTTTGTCTTCTAGTGTTGACTTTGACTGTTTGACTTGAGTTGACCAAAGTTTGACTTTTTGACTTTGGCTTCCGGCTCTTGCACGCTTTTCCGTTCTCGTATCCGTGTTTGCTCGTTATTTGATGGTTTTCTTGTGATTTTTGTCTTATCCGTACCTGCACACACAAAACACAAAAACAAGTATATCTTTGCCATTTTTAGTGTGTTTTTGGACATTTAGGGTTAATTTTGGTATAAATGGATATGTGTATTTTACACCTATCAGTAAGCCTAGTATTTGTAAGGTATCATCCATATATCTGGTGATGAATGCTGGAGTGCTTTCGCCTTTAATTTGTTTAATGTTGTGAACCGCCAGGTGTGTCTTTGTGAATTTCTTTTGCTGGCTGAAGTGTGATCGGAACTTGGCTTTTAGATCCTCGTAGTTAAGGATGCTACATGTTTTCTGACTATTCTACCATATGCGGGCGGAATCTTTAAGGGTGTAGGTGAACATGTGGCAAGCTACGGGCATCAACCATTTCTGCATGCGGATAGCCCTTTCAAAAAGGTGCAAGAAATTATCCGGGTCCCCTTTTTCATCGTAAGAACCAATGTGGGAAGGCATTTTTAGCCCGTCCAGAAGAGGATAATCCTCGATCTAGCGAACAAAGGGGTTACGGAACCTGAGGAGTCTGCGAAGGGTCCTGCAGGGTTTGGGTATATAGGCATATTTGGTGGTGCGTACATAGACTGTGCATAGAAGGGGTAGCTACTCGAAGAAGTAACAGTGGGATGTATAGGTCCATTATATAAAGGTACGCTATTATTGGTAAAATCCTGTGGTATATACCCTCATTGATAAGTGGAGGCGCCCCCAGTAGGGGGATTGTCTATCTAGGTCTGGAAAAGGAAATTCAAAGCTTGTCCATGGACAAGGTTCATAGGTGGTTGAGAGTAGGGGTTAACAGGGGTAGGCACAAGTCCAGTAGGAATATGCAAACTCCTAGTTATGAAAGGTTGAGCATGGTGTAAGAGAAGCGTATCGTTAAGGGGAAGGTTCCCCCCCCCCCCATGTTAGTCGAAGGCTGATGGCCTCCCTAAACGGAGGTTAACGATGATCGTAAGGGTTGACTATTTTCGTTTCTTCCTAAGTGAGCCGCTAAAGATGGGGGAAGATTCGCCCCCTTATTTTCACCTTCCCTTGCTTCAATCTACGAAGGCCTAATACCTTCGGCATTCCTTCCCCTCATGTTTCCTTCCTTGTTTGGTGCGTCCTCTAATCCCACAACTCTTTCTGGTTATCTGCGGACCCCAGCGAACATGAGCTGGAGGGTCGGAGTAGCTTCCTTGCGAGGCTCAGGCCTTGGTTCCATCTCTCGCTCTTCATCGTATTCCTCACTAAAGTATTCGAGTTCAGTTCGGAGGTCTTCATTGTGTATCTGCCTTCGTCATTCTCTTAAAAGAGATTCAAGGATTTCATAATTTGCTTCTACAAAGGCATGACTAATCGTAGGGTTGGGATTAGTCGAAGTGGAAACATGATATGTAAATGGCGTGTTTTCAGGAGTAGTGGCGGTAAACACGATAGTAGTTATAGGCAGTCTTTCGCTAATGGTGTTGCTTGGTATATGTAGTGGTGTTGAGAAACCCGGTGGTGGCGTCATTTCTCTTCCGTTTGTCATGCCGGAAAAGTAGGTAGAGTGGTTTTAAGGTTATTTGACTTGGTTAGGACGGGACAAATTGTTGTGGTCCCACGGATGGCGCCACTGATTGTGCAAATATAGGCACGATCAGGCTTTGATGAGATCGAAGGATGCTTTGGGTAATTGCTAAGTATCCAAGTCTTGAATAACCTGTGTCAACACAAATGAAAACACTACGTTCAGTGAAGCGCAGGGGGTGTCCCTGCAAATCACCGTCGGGGTGAGAGTAAGTATGTGCTTTGTATTTGGTAAAGTATGATAACATAAGTAAGTATGTGTAAAAGTTTTGACCATACCTGGAGCCTATACCATCTATTTATAGGTGTAGAAATAAGATGGGACAAGGCTTAACACATAAACCAGTGATCATGGTGTCCCGCGATCTAAGGGGTGATTCTTGGGGTTATGTACCACGATCTCTATTTTGGCGGGAAGACCTTGATAGAGATGGAGAATGTGGGTTTGACCTTTGCTCAAGTTTTGTCGAAGGCCCACCGCGAAGGTTTAGGGCTTCGCCTGGCGGATTCCCATATTGGTAACCATCCCGAAGGTGGTTTTACGCCATTCGAAACTATTCAAAGGTTTTTGGCTGTAATTAGGAGAAGATCCCATTCGGGCTTCGAAGGGGAGGACTTCGAACCAAAGAGGAGGGTACGTCATCAGTGACAAACTTGTTAGCTGGTCGTCCAAGAAGCAAAAGTGCACAGCCATCTCGAGTACAGGGGCTGATTATATTGCCTTATCTGGGTGTTGTGCTTAAATCCTATGGATGCGTTCACAACTAACAGATTATGGTTTTCAATTCAATAAGATTCCTCTGTATTGCGACAACAAAAGTGTGATTGCCTTATGCTGTAACAATGTTCAACACTCATGAGCTAAACACATCGATGTTCGCTGCCACTTATAAAGGAGCAAGTGGAAAATGGAATCATGGAGCTATACTTTGTCCGGAATGAATACCAACTGGCTAACATCTTCACCAAACCCTTGCCAAGAGAAAGATTCAACTTCTTGATCAAAAAGCTTGTTATGAGAAGCATGTCTTCAGAAATGCTGAAACGTCTAGCAGAGGAAACGAATGAGTGATGGTGGTAACTCATATCCTGTATCATATGTACATAAGAAAACAGAAAAACACAAAAATAATTTTCTTTTATATAAATTTTTCAAAAAGAAAATAAAAAATAAAAAAATCAGAAAAATATAAAAATATATATCTCTGGCATGTCTTCTGAAAATTGATAACATTTATGGCCTTAGAAATGCCATTTAATAATGATACGAGGCTGTAAATGAAGTTCGAGCAGAAGTTCAAAAGCTTTCAAAACATGCCAAAAATGGCTTGCTATTATTTCAGATAGCAACCCGGTCATCATCTTAAAGGCAAATATTTCAAAAAGAAAACTTGACCTCACAACGAGAATTTATTCTTGGGCATGGTCTACTTTATGACCATGCAAAGGCTTGTGATTACTTTGCATCACAACCCGTGATTTCGATATTCCATAAGTGTACGTGTCAGTGCGTTTATGCGTCAAAATAAGAGAAATCTTATTTTTCAGGGTGCTGGTTTTCTAAATTAAACAATACTTCATCAAAAAATGCTTTTCAAAGACATTTGACCACTCAAACAACGACTACAGCTCTTTAAATAGAAAGCGGGTCATTGTTTGAGGGGGAGAAAATGTCAATTATCTTCCTAATTAATCATGTGATAATAAAAAAAAGACTTTAAACAATAAAGGGTGAACAATTAAAGGGGAGTTAATTAATTTTAACACAATTGGGAATTATGTGTTATGTGTTTAATTCTTTAGAGGTATTATTGCAAAATGTGAGACCCATCCTTGATAACTAAACCTTAAGGAATAGCTTTTCCATTTGGTAAATTTATTTAAACCTTATGTAAAGTTTATTAAGAAAGTGGAAGCTCTAGTAAACCTTAGGGGGCATTTTTGCCAAAATCCAAAAGTTTAAAACAAAAACACCCCCTTGTCGTTCATTATACACACACGAACACACTCACTCCCTTTCCTCCATTGTTGATTTTTGTCAAGACCTTTAAGAACTAATTCAACCTCCGTTTAAACCTTAAGGTACACTTGTTTTAAAGATAAAAGTCCACATATCAGACCTAATTGTGGGAATTTGCTCGAAAAACCCTCAAAATCGACCTAACTTTTGTCACCTTAAAAAGTAGATGAATTGTTAAATTGATTGAGGGGTTTTGGTCCTATAGGGGTCTAGATTTTGTACCTACAATAGTTTTTGATGGGGTTAAAGTATTCATACATTATGGTTGATTCTTGTTGTCGATCTCATAAAAAAAGGGTAAAGAACTTGTAAAAGTTCATGGGTTTTAGGTTTAGAATTGCAATAATTATTGTTTGTATTCATTTGAGTGTTCTTAAACACGCTTATATGTTATATCTGGAATATCTTGGTTTTTCATGTTCTTATGGGTCAAAGAAGTCATAAGTCAAGATTTAAGTGGTTAATTCATGAGTTAAGGATGTTAAAATGTTTCCTAGATGCTAAGAGATCAAGTTAAGATAGATAGTATTGCTTGAAAAGGTGAGAAATGTTGGTGCATAATTTGAACAGGCAAACTATATGCTTTTTCATAGGCAAACTATACACCCGTTATTAACATAGGCGAACTATACATGTATATGTAGGCGAATTATACACTAGTGATAACATAAGTGAACTATACATGTATATGTAAGTGAATTATACACTAGTGGCAACCCAGGCGAATTATACACATTTACACAGGTGAATTATACACTTGGCTTAACAACAGGCGAACTATACACAAATGTATAGGCGAACTATACACATAGGATTAACACAAGCGAGTTATACACATATACTAGGTGATTTATACAGGATTTTTTCTATAAGAACTAATCTTGTTATCTTGGTAATCCAATTTTATAACCAAATCTAAGTATAATTAAACCTTAACTTATCACTTAGTGATTAATTTAGGTCTAGTTTTTCCTTAGATATCTTTAGTGTTTGCCTTGATTTCCATAAATTGCCTATAGTTAGTGTGTTGTTTGATTATGTGTTTCTCCTTGTGTCATGTGTGTTAATTTTGTGCCTAGTATCTGTGTGTGCATAACTCCTTGTGTAAATCAGTCTTGCATTGTCTTTTAGTGATATATATTTGCTTATATATGAACTGTATGTGACAAATCTTAGCAGAATCATGTCTTCCATTACTACTCAACAAACCAAACTTGATCTGGAACTTGTTCCAAAGGAGAAAAGACTTGACATTAGAAAATGCAATGGAAGACTCAATCCTAGAAATATCCAAAGAGAGCCCATATTTCAAGTTGTTCTGGATGCTCTGGCTCTCACTCCATGCTACTCTGATTTCTTATCACTACAGATGTTCCAGAAGTCTACATGCATCAGTTCTGGTATTCTGTTTACAAGCATGACACTTTCTATAGATTCAAGATGGATAAAAGGAAGAGATTCAAACTCAATCTGGAAGCCTTTATAGATATCTTCAAGATCTGCCCTAGAGTACAAGGTCAAGACTTTGATGCACTTCCTACTGATGAAGAAATTGTGTCTTTATTAAGAGATATTGGTCACACTAGGGAAATCCATTCACTCAATGATGTTCTTGTTGATCAGATGCATCAACCATAGAGAACTTTTGCTGCTCTCATTAACAGAAGTTTATCTGGAAAGACAACTGGTCTTGATAAGCTTCATCTCTCCAAAGCACAAATCCTTTGGGGTATGTACCATCAAAAGAATGTGGACTATGTTGAACTATTTTGGGAAGACTTCATTTACCAGATTGACAACAAAGCCTACAAAAAGCAAGAGAAGATGTACTACCCTTGATTCACCAAAATTATCAATCATCACTTCCTTACTCAAGACAAGACACTCTCCTAGAGAAACAAGATCAGGATGCACACCTCCATGCATAGTTTTAGAAAGCGCGCCTTAAGGCGCGCTTAGGCTCTAAGGCTCAAGCTCTAGGGATTTTTTCAGATCGAGGCTCCGCACATGCACAAGGCTCACAAAAAGCACAGAGCCTTGGGATTTAGAGCCTTGAGCCTAGGCGCGCCTAGGAAAGGTGACTGATTTGAAACTTTCTTTTCGAATTTAACATTCATCGCCCTCATATGTTACTAATAGATTACCTAGAAACTAGCTAGAAACTATAAAAATCAATCAATTTGAGTGTTTGGTCGTTCAGTTCAAGTGTCTGCACATACAGACTCCTCCCTCTATTTTATGCATGAGAGAACGTAATCTCGTCATGCCATGAATCCGATACATTGCTTGATATTTTTGGTTTAACTATTCAATTTTTTTAGATACATTAATTATTTTAGTGTTATTTAAGTCATCATAATCTATAAATTTTTTCCTAAACTATTATAATTTACTTCAATTTAATGCGACTCATATTCATAAAGCCCACGCCTTGATCTGCGCCTCGCCTCCAGGCTCCATAAGCCCTTTGCGCCTTAGTGCGCCTTGAGCCTTTCCAAACACTTCCTCCAAGGATGACTATTTGATTAACACTTTAAGATTTATCTCTGCAAAATAAGAAACTCAAATCTATGGTGCTATACTTCCTGATTCTTTAACCAGTCCTGAGATGAAGGAAACCAAAGCATACAAGACTTACCTTGGTTTTGCTTCAGGAGCTACACCTCCTAAAAAGGCGCGAAAGTTCAAGAAGCCAGCCTCTCCTAAACTCACTACTGTCCCAGTTTCAACTGAAGAACCTACGGGAAAGTCAAAGAGAGTAAAGAGACCTGCAAAGAAGACTACTAAACCTCTAGCAAGAGGTGTTGTTATTAGAGAAACTCCTTAGATACCAGTGTCTAAGAAGAAGGAAAAGGTGGATGTTACTCAAGGTAAAGGAATTGAGTTACTCTCTCATGTGGATTTAAATGAAGATACTCAATTTGAAGAAGTTCGAAAGAAGAGTATAAGGGATTTTCACAACACTCATCCAAGTGGATCTTGTACAGTTACCAAAACTGCTCCAAGTGCTGCCAAAATCAAACTTTCTATTACAAGTGAAGGAACTGGAGTTAAACCAGGGGTTCCCAATGTGACAAAAGAAGAATAATCTGAAAGTGAAGCTGAATCTCGAAGAAATGATGAATATGATAGCAACAATAAACAAGAGTCAAATGGTAAAGACAGTGATCAAAAGAATGACAGTGATGATGATAAAACCCAATCAGACAATGAAAATGAGTCGAATTCCGAACATGAAACTGATGGGAATGAATCGGGTTCCGAATCCGATCAAGACGAAAATAAAGAAGATGAAGACGATGAAGAAGAAGTGAAGGACGAACTTGTTAAAACCCCATCCAACGATTCTGATGATGAAGATGAAACAAAGATTACTGATAAAGCTGAAGGTGATGAAGATGAAGAGATGGATTACACTATTAGTCAGCTATACAATGATGTGGATATACGGCTGAATGAACCAGTTGATTCTGACAAAGGGTTTGTTCAAGAGGATGGTACCGATGCTGCAATGACTAACATTCAACAAGGGAATGAAAATCCGGAGATCTTACAAGTCATAGAAGATGCTCATGTGACACTTTCTATTGTTCCACAGAAGACTAAAGTCACAGTTACCAGCTCTTCTCATTCATCTGACTTGGCGGCTAAAATTAACTTTCCAGATATTCCCTATACATATGCTGAAATTGTTTCTCCAATGGATGTTCATGTCCATCATGAAGTACCAAGCCAACAAACACCCACACTACTTATAGTACCTGTCTTGGTTATCTCTAATTCTTCACCAGTATTCTCCACCGTCATCCTACAATAATTTCCATCCTTCACTTCTCCACCAGAACAATCAACACCAACACCACCACCAACTAAAGCTACAAATCCCTAGTCTGTACTTCCTAATTTTGTATTCATCTTCCAATTCAACAATAGAGTCACGACATTGGAAAAAGAAGTTTCTAAGCTTAAAAAGGATCCTCTCCACACTTAAGTGACAACTTTAGTTGATGATAATCTATATGCAAGACTGGGAGAAACCAGAGATGAATTCATGAACTTCCTTTCGGGGTAACTAACTACAAGGATCACAAAACAAGTTCAAAATCAACTACCTCAGATTTTGCCAAAGGAAGTGTCTAACTTTGCCCCCCTCCACCCCTTTCCCTCGATGATCCAAAAGATGGTTAAAGAGTCACTTAAAGACATTGTTCTAGCCAAAGAGTCTTCTCAACTACAATCATCATATGAGGCTATTGTAACACTTATTGAAATTTGAGTTGAAGAGGATTCTTATTGACAAAATGGATAAAAGTGAATCTTATTTGGCAGCTCCTGAACACAGAGAATGCTATGAAGGATTGAAAAAATCATATGATCTCGACAAGACTATCTTCTCTATGTATGATAAAGTGTATTCGTTGAAGAGAAGCCAAAAAGACAAAGATGAAGACCCTTCCGTTGGATCAGACCGAGGGTTGAAGAAGAGGAAGACTGACAAGGATGCAGCACCAGCAACAGGTCCTAAAGCTAAAGAATCACAATTTGGCTCATCTAAAGGCGACAAGTCTCAATCAAAAACTTCTGGAAAGTCTGTTCAGTCAGAGGAACCAGAGTTTGAGGTTGCAGATTTGGACATGCCACAAGATCAAGAGGAGAACCTTGGTAATGATGATGAAGAACCCAAGGAAAAAGTTGCATCAAAACGTAACTGTTTCACCAAACCTATACAACCTCAAGAACCTACTGATCCTGATTGGAATGTTGACAAGACTCCACAACAAGGACAGAATCAAAGCTGGTTAATGACTCTTGCATCGTCTGCTAAAAAATTGTCAAAGACCTTTGATGAATTGATGAGCACTCTAATAGACTTCTCTACATTCATCATGAATGGCCTGAAAATCAATAATCTTACCCAAGAAACACTGTTAGGACCAGTGTTTAGACTTCTCAAAGGCACATGTTCCAATTATACTGAGTTGGAATATGATTTTGAAGAATGTTATAAGGCTCTTTCAAAAAAACTTGATTGGGAAAATCCAGAAGACGGTGACTATCCATTTGATCTTACCAAACCCCTACCTTTAGTTGTAGAATACTAGTAATCTTATGATCAAACCAAGAACAAGAGTGAGATGTGGGTTGAGATGTTAGAGATGGAATGGATGAAAATGGATGAATTGTATAAAATGGAATATGGAAAAATGAAACAACCAACCCTCTCCAAGGCTAGGAGAGGGACTTATATAGGTCCTATAGAGGCCGGTCATGGGCTAAGTTAGGCCTCCCATGGGCCTTGGGCCGGACTAGATTACTAATCTAATCATTATACTATTGATTTGATAAGATTCATTAAGAAACAGATTGATGAAGAGTGATGCTATGAATGGACTTGAGAAGGGTTTGAGTGTTTGTAACATTTCTCATTTTCAGGTTATTTACAACTTTAATAAATTCCATTATTTATTTTTAGAGTTTTACGCGTTCGCTTTTAATTATTATCTTATAGTTAAATCGCGTAAACTAAAAATCAACGTTCAATGTAAACGGACATCAAACAAATTAAAGTTTACATCAAGCAAGTGTTATATGATTATTAGGAGTATAATTTATAACTTTTCATAATTTATTTTTGTTGGTTACGTAAAACGCTTACGTTTCGCAATAAATTACATTCGGTCGTACCCGGAAGCACCTATACCTATCTATACTCAAACAAATACCCACGATTATACCCAATACTCAAAATTAACTTATTTTGCTTACTTATAACTCCATAGAACCGGACCTAAGCTTGTACACAAGAAAGAAATGCAAAACTTTCACTAATTTCTTTTCTACACATGTTATATCTTACACTATTGTACCTTGGACCCAAGTTACTAAAGATTGGCTTGTCACTTGTACTTCCCCCCCCCCCCATTTCAGCCATGAGCTTGCCTAGGGAGGAGGAGAGGTCTTTTGACCTTGTCCTTAAACCACTTACACTCCCATGGTTTCATTTGAGCTTGTTTAGGGTTTTCTTGCACTATAAAAGGAAAGTCCTAGGTCCATAATTATACTCTTACACTTCATACAAGCAAATCAAAGCAAAAACTCCCTCCCCACTACATAAAACCTACGGCATATAATTTTTGTGCTAGGGTTTCATTTAATTTTTGCATCCAAGGCATTCCAAGTATTCAAGTGTTCATTCTAAGGTTATCTAAGGTTACTCAAGGTGTTGACAAGCTTGGATTCGGGTTTAACAAGGAATTATCAAGAAAACATATTTAGGGTTTTCTTGATTAGGGTTTTGATTTTGAAGGCTTGGTTAGGGTTTACATCTTGTGTTCATCATCCTACTTGTCTTCTAAAAGGTCCATTTAAAGTATTCCATGTTCATTCATTCATTTCCTATTGTGTACATACTTGTTGTATAAGTTAATCACCACCTAGATTCATTTTTAAGTTATATAAAGTATTTGATGATTTCATATGGACAAATGACATGAACATTTAGAGGACTAAATACATGTAAGATATACGGTACAACACTTGGTGAAATTATGGTGCAAGGTCTTTAAACAAAAATGAATACAAACTAACTTTATTAATTGAAAACCCTAATTATATCTTTATACATACTATTGGAATTCGAACCATAAACCCTATGTTTTATATTTTATAAAAATAGTGCTCTTTACAAGGATCGTGAGCATGTAAGGAACTCGAAAAACGGAATTATAACGAACAAGTTACGGATTTTACAAGTTATATATAATTAACTTTATAAAAATAATTTTTATAAACTGTGATGAACAGTAAAGTTACTGTTCATCAGAGGTAAAAATTCCATAAATGTAATATTTTGATAAAATTCCTTAATACGAACCCACGGACATAAAGAACTCGAAAAACGGAATTATAACGAACAAGTTACGTATTTTACAAGTTATATATAATTAATTCTATAAAAACAATTTTTATAAACTGTTATGAACAGTAAATACTACTGTTCATCAGGGGTTTAAATTTTATAAATATGATATTTTGATAAATTATCTTAATACTAATCCAAGGATATAAGGAACTCGAGAAACGGAATTATAATGAACGAGTTATGATTTAAACAAACTACGTATAATTAATTCTATAAAAATAGTTTTTATAAACTGTAATATGACAGTATTTTATAGTTACTGTTCAATGGACAAGTATGTGAACTATCTAAAAACTTTATAAATATGATGTTTGTGATAAATTATTTTAATACGGAGAGCTGGTCAGAAGAAACGTAATAAAACAGGATTCGAAAGCGATAAAGAACGAGGTTTTACTAGATCACGCCAATATTTTTACTTTTATGCATTATTTATTAAAACAATTATATAAATAAATGAAATTTCATTAATTAAGTCAATAAAAAAAAATACATTTTACAAATGAAGCCTTAGTAAATAAAAATAATATTTTCTTTAATGAGTATTACAAATATATAGATACTTAAAATTTAACAAAGTACGAGCTAAGTAGTAGGGTTTTAACTTTTAAAGAATTAATAAAATCTATTAGGTGGTGGGGTAACTATACGACATGTTGATGTTTTACTTTTATATGAAATACATTATACTCATACCGGTCCTATAATTAATTAAGGTAGCATTCCAAATTGCCGAGGCGATTCACTTACTTGAATTAAATAATCAATCATTGCACTTACTGAGATTCGTACCCCGCTTTTATACAACTTAAATGTTTTTTACAATCTTGTGGGTAGAAACATAGCATTGTTTTACATTTGACGCAAGTACTCTTGGTGAATTTGTTTCCCTTGTCTACTTTACTTGTTTTGGACATCGGAATACGTACTTAGTCCACCATTACTTAAGTCTTGTGGTCCACTAAACTGTTTGATTACATTAACATTTCTTGATTTATTGAATCATTACTTGGATTTCGGCACTGATACTTTCAAATGTTGTAACGCTACTTTTATTACTGAGATATTACTTGATTTATTCCAATACTGCTTTTACTTAAACCTATGAATTCACCAACATTATTGTTGACGTTTTGCATGTATTTTCTCACGTTATTATTTTGCTAGCCGAGCAATGGGAGCATTGGTATCGCGCGGATATATTTTTGAAGGCTTAATAACTTGAGTACCATTCGACAAACATTTTAAACAAAATGTTTTCTATTGCATTATAATCGGGACCCTTTGTAAACTTTGATTTTAATATTGTAGAATTCAAGTAATCTTAGGATCAAACCAAGAACAATAGTGAGATGTGGGTTGTTATGTTAGAGAGATATTGGATGGAAAATGGATGAATTGTATAAAATGGAATATGGAAAAATGGAACAACCAACCCTCTCCAAGGCTAGGAGAGGGGCTTATATAGTACCTATAGTGGCCGGCCCATGGGTTCTAATGGGCTTCCCATGGGTCTTGGGCCAGACTAGATTACTAATCTAATTAAGACATAAACTACGAGCTAAGACTATTACAACTTGGAAGTGACCGACACTTTTCGTGTTTCCAACAATCTCCCCCTAAGGGAGGTCACTCCAATTTATAAAACGTTAAACCTAGCATACTATGCTTCATCTTTAGTCTTTAGCTCTTACTCTTGACTTTCTCTTGTGAATATGTTGTAGTGATCATTGACTTTAGGATTGAGCTTGTTCCTTGAACTTGTATTTGACATTGTGATCTTGAGCATCTTGAGATCATCAACCAAGCACAATCTCTTCGCCATCTTGTAACTTTGCCATTTTGTGAACTTGCGACTTCTGGACCGACATGCTCATACCTTTCTTGATTTGTTGATTTGGAAAGCTTTAATGTTGCATCTTTCTTGAAATTCTTTAACTTTAACACTTCGACACTTTGAGAAAGATGTGTGGTATCAGAGTAGCGGAAGTCTTGAAACATGTACTTGAGCTTTCATGATGTCTTTATGTTTGTCGGTCGGGTATGAGCATGTGGCTATGGATCTTGTGAGCCAGCTGGAATCAGGGACCTCCACCACCATCTTTAAATAGCCTGCATAAAACAGTTAGCAATAAAGCGGGGGGACGAATATGGCTTTGTCATTCGCCCAGGTTTGGTTGGAGTAACCTTCAGATCCGTGAGGATCGACCTGTGATCAGATAGATTCAATTTAAGAAGAATCTTCTTGACAGGATTTCCAGCTGTAGTATTGAATCTTTCTAACACATAAGTATTAGATTCATCGTACTCAGCATGTTCTCATTATCGGAACGTCTCAAAGCAGACAGCACGATAAGAGTGAACCAGTGAGTTACTATCTCACCGATTGATATAGAAAATTGATTTGAAAATCAATCGGTGTATCACTTACAAAATTGTTTTTGTGACACACCGAGAGTGTTAATCATTTCAAAAATTCATTAACAACCGTTGATCCATTTCCTGGAACAAGTTTGATTCTTATAGAATCGCACCATCGTTTCTTTCCAGTTGTCACAAGTTTGATTCATAAAGAATCGCACAAGTTACCTACCATGAGCTTGTTTGATGTTGGCTCAAGCAGGATTTCCATCTTCATTGTGAATGAATTCACTCTGATGTTCTGGCAAAATCACAAGGATAATGCGAAGGACTCTTAAAATGTATCTTGTAATTCACATTGTGTGACTTAGCAAGTATAATTTGACAAGTGTCCTAATGAGATTTATGGATGATCTCTTTTGGCTCTAGACTCAATAGTGCACTTTGATTTTAGTGATCGGAGGCTGGAGCTGAGTGCCACCTTTTCAATATCAACTAACTCGGAGTGAGAAAGTCAATAGAAATGAGTGTATCTCCGTGAGTTTTGAAACAAAGTCTTTCTGACTTTGAGTAGCTGGGAGGGGGTTGTGCATAGCGTCACTGGGTCCATGACTGTCTTCAATGTCAGACAACACCTGAGTGTTTCTGACAGCATATGTATTGACCCGGTTTCTGCCTAAGTGTATGGAGGGCTTCTTTATTTTCACCCTTTATCCTTACATTTCTTTTTCATTCTTCAACCCCTTCAATGCATACCAAGACTTCATAACTAACACCTTGTTGGGTTTGTTCCAGTGTTAGCTCCATCTCAGTCGGCATTATTCCATGTTCTCACTTTTTCTCCTTTTTAATCATACCTAAGGACTTCTACACTAACTAGTGGATATCCCTGGGTAGATCCCTCCGGTTCTGGCTGGATCATGGGATCTGAAAACCTAAGCCTAACCGCCTTATAACTTCATAAATTTAAGAACATGGTCAGTCTTTTGAGTATTTCATCACAATCCTTCCAAAAACCTTGAAAAATTTCAATCAAAGTGTTTGATATAAATATCAAAATATTTACACTTTGAGAGTTTTTCATCATCACTAAAAGCTCCCCCTTAACATGTGCATCGTTATCGTAGTACATGCTAGGTATGGAGTGCATTGAGTCCATTTTATTTGATCACTTCTGTCAATATTTATTAAGTCCAGGTTAATCACATTTTCTCCCCTTATCCAAAATGTTAATCCCTTGATATTTTGGATATCAATTGATTAACCGTTCGGGGACAAAATGAGATATTATAGCAGATTGGAACATGTTATTGCTCCCCCTCAACCTTTGAGGGTTTATAAGATGATGCCGAGTACAATTATTTTAAAATTTTGAATTTACTGAGAAATTCTTGAAAAATTTGTACTCGAGCACATCTTATAATTCACCAATAAGTCTACATAATAATGCACATATTCACAAGATAAGTGTATTGACGAGGGTTGACCTTTTTAAGATGAGAACAACATATGATAAATCATATGGTCCTTTGTAGAATGTTAGGATCACATAAATGGACCCGAACAAAGAAGCTTCGGTCACTCGAAGATGCAAGACAAAAGTCTAGCTCGAAAGACTATGTTAATTAATGTTTATTATGTATAAGGGCCAAGATGTAAAAAGCCCAAAAAGAAAGCCCTCAAAGGCAAATCCTAGTTAGTATAAATACACCTAGTTTAGTCTAAATTAGGTTAGCTACTTCATTATCATTTTTCATCTTAAGGGTTTGTAGCAACTCTTAGTTTTTCTTTTTTAATCAAAAGTTCTTTAATGTTTAATCTTTCTTTTTGCCATTGATCTTGTGATTTCATCCATGGAATGATCTAGGGATCCTACAATTGGTATCAAGAGCCTACAAGATTGATGTATTGATTTGGTTTGTATTTTTTGTTATTGATTTAGAAAAAAATGTGTTTTTATTGTTTTTGATTATTTGTGTGTTTTTGATTCTTGATTCATAGATGGTTTATGTTTAATCTAATATCATTCAAACCATCTTGTTAGCAATCAACGATCTAGTGTTTTTCCTTTGTTCTTGTTGTTTTGGTTCGAAAAGTGTTAAAAAAGACGTGGGGATCGAACGAGTTTTAGTCGTTTCGATCGAACGAGTGGAATTCTTATTGATCGAACGAGTGGAACACTTGGTTGGATCGAACGAAGCAATCGAACAAGCAATCGTACTAGACGATCGAACAAGCAACCGAACAAGGCGTTCGAACGAGGGGAGAACTAGGAAGATCGAACGAGTGGTTCGAACTAAGCGATCGAACAAAGCGATCGAACTAGTAGCGATCGAACAAGCGATCGAACAAGCGATCGAACAAGCGATCGAACAAGTGGATCGAACGAGAAGACGATCGAACGAGAGGACGATCGAACGAGACGTTCGAACTAGACGATCGAACGAGAGGACGATCGAACGAGACGTTCGAACTAGACGATCGAACGAGCAATTTTTTTTTGGACCGAACGAAATTTTTTTTAGAAAACTTGTGTGACGAAAAGGGTTTCAGTAAAACGGCCATAACTTTTGATCCGTAAGTCCGTTTTAGGCCCGTGACCTCTCAAATCGAAGAGAAAAACGAGACGGATCACGCTGTAACCACCCTTTAGCTGGTTAAGGATTTTTCGAAGGCCAAAAACATCGTTTTCTATGATTTATTGACGTTTTTCAGTTTTCAAGGACCGAACTAGTTAACTCTAGTGTGAACCGATCAAGCTATCCCTCTTAAACCAAACACAATAATCAAACAACAACAAAAACATAAACACAAATCAAACAAATCATCAATCACTTCCGATCAGATCATTACTAAACAAACTTATTCAATGGCATCCAATGAAGAAACAAATGCTGCAGGTACCGATACTCGTCCACTTGTTGGTGAAAAGTGACTACGATCTTGAAGTTTTCGTATACACAGGTACATTCGAGGCAAACCCAATGGCAAGTTGATATGGAAATCTATCCAGAATGGGGACCTACACCTCACCCTATGATCACTGATCCTCCAATAACTGATTTGCTCTGTGCCTGCACCGGGGGGTTAAAAATTATTTTTTTTTGGGGGGGGGGTGGGGGGGGGGGGGGGGGGGGGGGGGGGGGGGGGTGGGAAAGAACTTGATTCTGAATTCAGTGAAAGAAGAAATTAACTTGAGATGGCTGATACTCAAGCTGAAATCATTCTCAGTCAAGGTCTTCCCAGACATATCTTCAACAACCTCAATCAAACAAGCACTGCAAAGGAGATTTGGGATAATGTGGAGATGCTCATGCAAGGATCAGGTAGGACTATTCAACAAAGGAAGGAAGATCTGTTTGATGAGTATGAACGCTTTCGTGCTATTGGAAACGAATCAATTCATGACTACTTTGTGCGTTTCCACAAGCTTGTGAATGACATGAAGATTACTCAGCTCAACATTCCAACTCATCAGATGAACACCAAGTTTGTCAACAACCTTCCGGCTTATTGGGGTAAGTATGTGACTAATGTCAAACAGAACATGGATATCTCAACCACACCTTATGTTCAGATCTATACTCATCTCAAAGCCTACGAGCCTCATGCCAAAAAGACTCTCAAGAAACAGGAGCAGTCTACAAGTATTGTTGATCCACTGGCCTATGTTGCTCACACCACATCTGCACCTGCTCTTTCATCACCCTCAACTCCTAGTCCTCAACCTACTGCTCAGTCTCCGAATGACGCTTTGATGGCCACTATGACTCAGATTGCTAATCTCTTAAGTGGTTTCCAAAAGCAGTTTCCACCCACCAACAACCAGCTCCGGACTTCCTCCAACTCAAGGACTCATGCTACGGTGCATGATGGTCACATTGTTACTGAACCAGTTCAGAGGAAGGCTCCAGGTAATAATGGTAATACAGGTACTCGAGGCAAGAAGGTGATATGTTACAACTGCAGAGGAGAAGGACATGTGGCTAGGCAGTGTAAAGAACCCAAGAGAAAGATGGACTCTCAGTACTTCAAAGATAAAGCTTTACTGATGGAAGCTAAAGAGAAAGGAGATGTGTTTAGATGCTGAAGTGAGGATTCCTCGTGTGTAGAATGCACCTACCTTATGATAAACCCTCAGGCCTACGGACTACAACAAACATGTTTCAAGCCAATCAATCGAAGGATGCGTATGTTCTGAGACATGGATGAAGGCCTCCTATGCTGCTGTCGCTTTTCATGGCAACTTGTCATCCACTAGTGCAATCACAATCCAGTCAATGGGAGGTCACTCAATGACAATCAAATCTTTTATAATGTGGTTATCAGATTCATGTGATGCACCAGGAAAGAAACATTTAGACTTCGATGCTGAGACTGAGATTGATGGGACAATACGATTCCGTATCATCAGTATCTTCTTGACACCGAGAAAAAAAAAAAAAAAAAAAAAAAAAAAAAAAAAAAAAAAAAAAAAAAACCCCCCCCCCCCCCCCCCCCCCCCCCCCCCAAAATGTTCCAAATGGAGTGTATCTGCTTGACACATCTGATAAAAAAAAAAAAGCATCTATGATTGCCATCTTTATCTGGACTTGCAAACCCAAATAGAAGGACATGCTTAGGTTAACCAAGAAAAAATGTTTGTGAAATAGAGACCTTAAAAAAATGAGCTCATTGCAAGCATGAATTATGTCGTCTAGATACCCACAAGGGTCAAACTTGTTCTTGAACACAAAGTAGACAGAACAGCCCTAGTGATTCAGCTGTAATAAGTCGTAACGCATGACGGGTGCAAGAAACGATTGGCTTTAGTCACTCTTTCAGGAAAAGAAAAATCAATTGTTTTTTTACAATCTGAGAAAGAAAAGATTTTATCTGAGAAAAAGGATCTAGCAGATAGTTATCTAGATGAAATAGTTTGTTTAAAAACTGCTAACAAAGTTGCAAGAGATATGTTGCAAAGATTTAACATGCCAACACAAACTAATAATTTTTTCTTTTATTACATGCTTTCAAAGAAACCTAAAAAGGCAACCAATGACTTGCACAAGGACATCCTAGGCACCCGTAACCCAGGTCTAGGTTATATGGCCAAGCGTGCTCAACCTGTTTTGTATGATGCTGATACCCTTTTGCATCCCAATCACCACCCTGTTAGTATATGGGATAGTGAAGAGGTCTTGGTTCACCAAGTTGTTAGCATGAAAAAGATGAACGAAAAACCAGGGCATGTTCGACCAGCAAACGACTTCTATGCCAAGCTTAATGCCCTTATGTTCGTTCCTCAGAAGGAACTATCTGGTGATCAGGCGTATTGGCTTTCTGCCAACGAAATTGCTAGTCAAGCTAGTAAATCAGCCACACCTGGTACTCCTTTTGTTCGTAAAAGTCGACCTCCAAGCAAGTTTGCCAGTGGGCCTTCGAAAAGTTAATGCTGGTTTTTTCCTTCAACTCGAAGGTATCATTAAAAGAAAGACAACAATAAAAAACCATACTATGTTTCTGATTGGTGTTTTCGATTATGCAAAACAGTTTGTTGAACCAACAACCTGGTACCATTTTTCGCCATTTCAAAAAAACAATAATCCACAACTGCTAATGATACATTTTTCAAAGAGAATAAGAGAATTTGAGCTAATTTTTGATGAATTGGAGGGGAATATGAACAATGAGTTCTGATTAACATGAAAACCGCTAGACCATAGAGAAGAAATCTTTTAATCATAAGAATGCTTAATTGTGAGTATTTAGAAAAAGATATCTCTCTATTGTGCTTACATTCGATTTTGTTGTGACCCCTAGTTTCGAAATTGTGCTTTTGCGAAGATCTTAGATCTGCATGCGTAGGGAACACGCTCCCCACTAAGTTCTTGACTTGGACGATGAAATTTAAAAACAGAAACAGCTAATACTGATTCTGAGAAAGTTTTGCATTCTCGAACAGAAATTATGTCAGTTTACAAACTTAAATTTCAAAACTATAAACAGTGCATAGGACACTTCATGTGCCTCCAATGCAATTTGATAATTAACAAGTTAAGACAACTGCTTCAGGGAAAAGACGACACTATCAGGAATTTAGATGCTCAGATTCAACTCATGAGGTGTTGAATGTAGGATTCCACTGAAGGTAGTTGTGACCAAAAGGCATAGAAATCTGACAGAATCAGTTGAAAGATACGATTACCTCACTTAGGATTCAGATAGATCGACTTAAGGTAGAAAATGTGAGTCTGAAAAGAAGTATGATGAACTATCAACAGGGAATACTCACTCCGTAACGCATACACTAAAAGCTTAGGTGCCTCACTGCTTGAGAATACCAAGCTGAAAGCCAAGTGACTGGTAAACAAGTAGTGGACCTTCAACCTCTGAGACACCAAAAGTGCTTGCTCCAGGAATGTACAACTTAGGTTCTAAGTATATTCCACCACCCAAACGTGCTAACTGGGTCAAACCAACCCCGGTACCTAAGAAGAAGCAAGTAACTTTCAGTGAACCCCCCAGACCTTCACTCAAACCAACTCAAAAACCAGTAGTGCATCCTAATAAGCAAACTAACGTGTGTGTGCCTATGTCTACAGGAGTAAAACCCACTTCTGGAGCCAGCAAAACTGTGCCTAAGAGAGCCCCTCGGAATCATAGTTCTTTGCCGGTTAAGAGTGCGAATGCAAGGAAAGTAGAAGCTCACCATAGGACTTTGAATAAAAAGAATCGTGTTGATTCTAATTTGCTTGTTAAACATTCTGTTTCTGTTTCAAAGATGAACAATGTTTGTGGTGCATGTAACAAATCTTTGGTTTTTGCTAATCATACTGATTGTTTGGTTATGTGTGATGGTTCTGTGAATGTTAAACCCCACCAGACTAAGCGTTTTAAACGCCAACCCAGGAAAGAATGGAAACCAGTTAAGAGAATCTGGAAACCCATTAGCAAACCTGTTGCTAATAGCAAGCCTCAGTGGAAGCCCACTGGAAGGCATTTCTCATTATTTGAGAAGCATCCTTTAACAAGGATCATGGAATCTACTGATATGCCAATAGAACTACCCCCGAGTGCTAGTTCTAGCCCCAAAATAACTATGGTCTCTAGGTTTACTGATCATAAACTTAGTAATCGACAGGCAGGTTCCAAAGGGATCTCTGGTATTTTTGATTGTTAACTAACCGGAACCCTTCAGGGCATCCTATCACCGTAAATGTTTGTGTTATCCGCAGGTAGATATATTGTTCTATTGGTATCTGGATTTGGATGCTCAAGACAATATGACCGGTGATCGTGCGCGTCTTATAAACTTTGTAGAAAAGTTCATTGGTACAGTGAGATTTGGCAACGATGAATATGCGCTTCATCATTTTTTCATTGGCTATGGTGATTATAAACTGGGTGACACTATCATCTCTCGAGTCTATTATGTTGAAGGACTCAAGCACAACCTATTCTCAGTAGGACAGTTTTGTGATGGAGGTTTAGAAGTTGCTTTCCGACAGCATTCGTGTCACATCCGCAACTACGATATGGTGGATCTACTCAAAGGTTCACGGACAACCAACCTGTACTCTATCTCACTGAATGATATGATGTCAGCTTCACCAGTTTGCTTGCTTACAAAAGCCTCTTCAACGAAGTCATGGTTATGGCATCGTCGGTTGAATCATCTGAATTCGGGGAAATTGAACCGAATTTGGCTCGAAAAGAATTAGTCAGAGGATTACCCTGCCTGACAAAATATGACAAAGATCATTTGTGTCCATCGTGTCAGCTAGGTAAAAGCAAGAAAGCATCACATCCACTAAAGGCGGAAAACACCAATACTGAAGTTCTCCATACTCTACATATGGACCTCTGCGGACCAATGAGAACGGAAAGTATCAACGGAAAGAAGTATGTTTTGGTGATAGTGGATGATTACACCAGATTTGGATGGGTAAGATTTCTTCGAACAAAGGATGAAACTCCTCAAGTGATTGAGAAGTTTATTGTGAAGACTCAACGAGCCCTTAATGCAACTGTTCGCTTCGTCAGAACAGATAATGGAACGGAGTTTGTGAATAAGACACTCGACGGATGGTTTGAGAGTGTTGGTATTTCTCATGAAACGAGCGTACCTCGGTCTCCACAACAGAACGGCGTTGTCGAAAGACGGAACCGAACTCTTATGGAAGCTGCTCGTACTATGCTCATCTTTGCGAAAGCTCCACTGTTCCTATGGGCTGAAGCTGTAGCCACTGCGTGTTATACTCTTAATCGATCTCTTGTACACACGCTTCACGGAAAAACCTATTATGAACTGCTGAAGGGAAAGAAACCTAATCTACAATACTTCCGAGTGTTTGGATCTCTGTGCTATCCTACCAATGACTACGATGACGTTGGTAAACTCAAGGCGAAAGCAGATATAGGTATATTTGTTGGCTATGCACCCACCAAGAAGGCGTACCGAATCTACAACAAAAGAACGCGCAAGATTCAGGAAACCGTTCATGTTGCCTTCGATGAACTTACCGAAGGATTGACGTCTGTTGGTTATGTTCAACAGTTCAGCCTGACCTCAACAAATGACTTCTGTGACAAATAGTATAGAACTGACTTACTGCTTTACAGTCAGGACGCAGCCGTTCTGCACTAGTAAAAGACCCAGAACCACCTAGTGTCCCTCCTACAAAGAAACAGGTAGACGATTTGTTTCAATGGTTTGATGATGATGAGGTTGTTCCGATACCTCCGGTTGTTCCGATAACTCCGGTTAATGTTCCTGCTGCCCCGGCACCCGAGAATGCCATAGGTTCACCTTCCACAACAGTTATCTCAGAAGGCGCTCCTGCAGTTACTGAAAGCCTCTTGCCTCATCAAATACCTCTACCAGACCATAGTGATTCATTTTTATTTCTTGATGTTGAAACACTAATTCGATCATATTGTGACAGTTAATGTGGTTTGACACCTATAATGCTTCCTGAAAACCGTTTCAGAAGCATTCTCTCATCAACTCTGTCAATATCGATGTTACTCCCAACAACCAATTACCTCACGTGCAAAAGTGGACTCAAGCACATCGCTTGAAAACATTATTGGGGATAAAGATCGACCTGTCTCTACCAGGAAACAGCTAGAAACCGACGCGATGTGGTGTTTCTTCAATGAATTCTTAACTCATGTTGAACCAAAGACTTACAAGCAAGCCTTAGAGCACTCGTGCTGGATTGAGGCTATGCAGGACTTCCAAAATTCATGAGTTTGAACGTCTAGATGTATGGGTTTTACTTGTACCCTGGTCAGATTAACATTCTTATACATCCGACTCAAATAATGGATTTTCAATATTTAAGTTGGATGAATATGGAGACGTCTTGAAGAACAAAGCTCGGTTAGTGGCGAAAGGTTATCGTACAAATACTTAGCCATATTATTAGAGAGATAAAGTAAAGAGAAGATGTGTGTGTCTAGAGTGAGAAACAACACACACTTATGAAACAATAATGAATCTTCACCCCTCTATGGAAGTATAGAGGGGGTATTTATAGTCCAAACACAACTAAACTATACTATATAGTCTAATCTAGTCCCTGCGTGTTTGGCTATTTATCAACTAATGTAATTCCAGATAAGTCAACATATTTTAAGGCTAACAATCTTCCCTTAATATGTGGACATACAGAATTACTTACAATGTTCCTATCAAGTACAATTACAACAAAATAAAGTCTTCCAAAGCTGAAGATGTCTTTTGAGTTCTCCTGGTCTTGAAACTTGTACTCCAGCTTGGATCTTCATTGTCTTTACTTGTTTTGGAACCATTGTAATATGCATGAGTTGGATTAACTTTCCCCAATCCATGCAGCATGTCTTGAAAAGCTTTCTTCATAGACTCCTTTTTGGCGAAGTTTCTGAATCAGCTTCCCCCAAACCAACATCTCTATCTTGAGCAGATTCTGAAACATTGATGTAGCTTCAACCATATTCTATATGTCATTGACATGCATAGCGGAATTTTTATAAAAGTCATACCACACCAACAACCATTTCTTCTTGTCATTAGGTCTTGGTGAATATTCGTTCGGGGGCGCATGCGAGAAATTAGCAACTGTTCTTCTCACGTTTGCAAAATACTTTACAAACCATTCTAAGTGAAGTAGTATACACCACTTCCCCCTGGAAGTTGGCATGGTAACATCAAAGTCAATTAAGTCCCGGATGTACTCATTTTCCCCCATGATGGTTGCGAACTCTCAGAAGCATCATTGTCGTTACGTCTACATAAACTCGAGAAGTTCCGTCCATATGTACCAGCACAAATGATTGTAGAATAACTATTAATTTTGAATCAGACCAAGTAACAATAAGTGAGTATGTGGGTTGATTGTTATACAAAACTTGGATGGAATATGCGGATGATGTATATGAAATGTATGGAAAACTAAATGGAACAACCAACCCTCTCCAAAGACTATGAGAGAGGATATAAATACTACATAGAGGCCGGCCATGGGCTGGAGTTGGGCCACCCATGGGCCTTGGGCCGGACTAGATTACTAATCTAATCCTTATACTAACTATGAGCTAAGACTTGTTACAACTTTGGAAGTGACCGACACTTTTCGTGTTTCCAACAATCTCCCCCTAAGGGAGGTCACTCCAATTTACAAACTTTAAACCTAGCATACTATGCTTTATCCTTAGTCTTTAGCTCGTACTCTTGACTTTCTCTTGTGAATATGTTGTAGTGATCATTGACTTCTTGGATTGAGCTTGTTCCTTGAACTTGTATTTGACATAGTGATCTTGAGCCTCTTGAGATCATCAACCAAGCACAATCTCTACGCCATCTTATAACTTTGCCATCTTGTGGACTTGCGACTTCTGGACCGACATGCTCATCTCATCCATTCTAGAAAAGCTTTCAATGTTCAACTTTCTTGAAATTTCTATTAACTCATAAACCACTTTTGACACTTCTTCTAGAAAGATGTGTGGTATCAGAGTAGCGGAAGTCTTGAAACATGTACTTGAGCTTTCATGATGACTTTATGTTTGTCGGTCGGGTATGAGCATGTGGTTATGGATCTTGTGAGCCAGCTGGAATCAGGAACCTCCACCACCATTTTACATAGCCTGCATAAAACAGTTAGCAATAAAGCAGGGGGACGAATATGGCTTTGTCATTCACCCAGGTTTGGTTGGAGAAACCTTCGAATCCGTGAGGATCGACCTGTGATCAGATAGATTCAATTTAAGAAGAATCTTCTTGACAGGATTTCCAGCTGAAGTATTGATTCTTTCTAACACATAAGTATTAGATTCATCGTACTCAGCATGTTCTCAATATCGGAACGTCTCAAAGCCAGATCAACCACGATAAGAAAGTGTACCAGGTGAGTTAACTATCATCACCGATTGATAAAGAAAAATGATATTGAAAATCAATAGGTGTATCACGAGGTACAAAATTGTTTTTGTGACACCAACCGAGAGTGTTATATCATTTCAAAAATTCTCAATAACAACCCGTATGATTCCATTTCCTGGAACAAGTTTTGATTCTTATAGAATACGCACCACGTTTTTATTCCAGTTGTCACAAGTTTGATTCAAAAAGATCGCACCAAGAGAACAGTTACCTACCTATGAGCTTGTATGATGTGACTCAAGCAGGATTCCATCCTACATGTGAATAAATTCACATCTGATGTTTCGGCAAAATCACAAGGATAATGCGAAGGACTCTTAAATGGTATACGTTGAGTAATTCACATTGTGTGACTTAGCAAGTATAATTTAGACAAGTGTCCTAATGAGATTTTATGGATTACATCTCTTTTGGCTCTAGACCTCAATAGTGCACTTGATTTTAAGTGAACACGGAGGCTGGAGCTTGAGTGCCACATTTCTTTCAATATTACTAACTCGGAGTGAGAAAGTCAATGAGAAATGGAGTATCTCCGTGAGTTTTGAAACAAAGTCTTTATGACTTTTAGTAGCTGAGGTCGAGGGGTTTGTGGCGCTTTGCACTGGTCCCATTGACTATCTTCAATGTCAGACAACACTAGAGGTTTTCCTGACCAAGATCAATGCTATTGTACGCCGTTTCTCTGCTAAGTGTATGAAGGGCTTTACATATATTTTCACCCTTTATCCTTAACTTTTCTTTCTCATTCTTCAACCCCTTCAATGCTTACGCGATAATTCATTGACTGAACGACCTTGTGGTTTGTTCCAGTTTTAGCTCCATCTCAGTCGTATTATTCCCTTTTTCTCACTTTTTCTCCATTTTTAATCATACCTAAGGACTTCTACACTAACTAGTGTATATCCCTGGGTAGATCCCTCCGTTCTGGCTGGATCATGGATCTGAAAACCAAGCCTAACCGCCTTATAACTTTCATAAATTTACGAACATGGTCATTCTTTTGGGTATTTATTCATCACAACTCCTTCCACAAAACCTTGAAAATTTTCAATCAAAGTGTTTGAATATAAATATCGAAAACATTACACTAATTTGAGAGTTTTTCATCATCACAAAAGCTCCCCCTTAACATGTGCATCGTTTTTCGTCAGTACAAGCTAGGTATGGAGTGCATTGAGTCCTATTTTTATTTGATCACTTTCTGTCAATATTATATTAAGTGCCGTAGGGTTAAGTCACATTTTCTCCCCTTAGCCAAAATTTAACCCTTGATATTAGGATATCAATTGATTAACCGTATGGGGACAAAATGTATATGATAGCAATTGAACATGTTATTGCTCCCCCCTCAAATTTTTGAGGGTTTATAAGAAGATGCCTAGTAACAATTATTTTGAAAATTTTGAAATTTACATGAGAAATTCTTGAAAATGTTTGTAACTCGAGCACATCTTATAATTCACACAATAAGTCTACACTAATTATGAACATTTTCACAGGATAAGTGTTTTAACGAGGATAGACATTGGTTTATGATGAGAAACACATAAGATAAACATATGCTTCCTTTGTATAAGGCCGTAGGTCACCCTAGTATTGGTCTTACCACCTACAAAACTCGGTCCAAGACTCCTAGTCCTCATTATCCTTCCTTGTCCTTGAACCTCTTGTCAATCGTTCTTTATCCATAGCTTTTGCGTTTTGCTTTGCCACGTTGGCTCGCAAAATGTCTGTGGCAAATACTCCATTCTAATACCCTTGAGGCGATCATATAGAGCAGATCCCGAACGTCATCTAGAGTAACCATCGCTGAACTGTGTAGTTTCGTCAATGCCATCAATCGGGTTCCTTCTTGTCTATATTCTCGTAGATGAATCTCTTAAGGATCGTAGTAGGAGTATAAGCGTCTTGTCTTCTCAGATTGGATCTGTACGTGTCAGCTTTGTGAGGTTGAGTTTCTTCTGATAACTCTCAACAACCCAGTTACCGTATCTTCCACTCTCGCTGGATGACAACTCTTCAGTAAACATTCTTAAGGAGACCATAAATCAATACGTTCTTCAACGCTGTAGATTTGGTCCCACTTTTTCCTTGCACAGGAAGAAGGAAGCAGCAGTATCTTCCCAATGTCTTGGATCCTTAGTCTGTGGAAGTCGCCTTCTTTGAACTTGTAGAGAACATCATCATCCCTTCGTACAGTAATCCAGTCAAGATGCTTAATCCATGCCATTCGACAATTTCACCTTTATAACAGCAATGATTGCCGTCTTTTGAATATACATCCACGAGCTGACTTCCCAGAGGATGTTTGCAAATGTCGATAAATCTGTCGTTAGCCTGTTTTTGCCCCATATGCAGAATGTTCCCCAGAGGGCGAATTTGTCTGTATTTGACCGATTAAATTGACTCAGACAATTGAGCTAGGCACTAAAATCTACTATATCCATTTTGATATGCCCATAATCTGCACCGTAGCTCTTCGATACTGAAGTAGACAGTACTTTCGGCTTGACACACCACCACGTAGATTCTCCAGGTCGTTATTGATGAAGTGATATGTAAATGGGTGATAAACACGACGACCTTTGGAATTTTGGAACTAATCGGTAGTGCTGTCGCAGATCATGAGGATATTGGCGACCTTTCAGGGTTGATCCAGTCTAATTTCTCAGTTAGTGGCTTTGTAACCTCCCTCACTAAAAATATTCCTTTCAGTCAAACTCCTTGCAAGGTGCACTTTCATCAAACTCAAATGTTGGACCCGCTAGCAATTCAGGCGTATTGTTTCTGAACGTTTAGCCGATTCATCACAAAGACGGAGAGCCAAATGTAGGTCGGTTAGGTTCATCGAAACGACTCTAGAGGGTCTGTTTGTGCACCGACTAGTGCTTACCCAAGGTTGGACAGTTTCATCGACCCGACAGGAACAGACTTATTCCATGCATGATCAGGAGAAGGAGTCTTGTAGGATCCGTTGAAGAACCAAGACATGAAAGATGTTGGACCTCATCTTCTGCTTGTAGCATCATCCTGGACAACCTGTGTCAAATTCCTGATTGCAGATGCTATCCAAGACTCTTGTAGATTCATAACTTCCTCTACCGGAGCAGATTGCTAGAAGATTTCCTTTGAGTCTTAGATCCTGTACTGGTAGTCTTTCCTGCTGTCTTGGTTGTCATTTCACTTGGAGCACTGGTAGAAGCAGGTTCTTTTCCTGATCTTCTTCTCTTGGACCCCCGTCTGTCCAGTGGAGGGTTCGTTGATCATCATCTGCACCATCTCTTGTTTTTTAGTTTGAGACCAGTAGTATCGCCATATGAATCTAACAAGATCTTGTCGTGCTTCATAAAATCAACTAAAGACTGTTAGGAGCTGCCTTTGAAATACTGACCTGTTGATAAGAGTTATTAGCTTCCATCTTGTCAATTAGGATCTTTTCAGCTCGAGTTTCTGAAAGGATTTGCAGCTACAGCATGAGATGTTGTGTCTGGCTTCCTGTGATGATCGCACCTAGAACCTCATACTCGAGTTGATCGGATTACTATTAAACTTTCGATTTTTTTAATAATTTGGAGGCTTCCTTTTTGACTTGTTTCCTTTGATGATGATTTTCTTCATTCCGTCATCAATTGTCTCAAGGAATTGTTGATTTGTAGTAGAAAACTCTTCTCGAATTCTGTCATACTTCAGTTGAACTGCAACGTCCACTGCTTCCTGCATTTTATGCGCTAGATACTGGTCAACGGTGCTAGGAATAGAGGAGAGCGCTTCAGCATATTGATTAGTTTGCCTGGATTCGGAGAAGTTGTCTTCTAGTGCTTTCAGTCTATGATCAAATCCAAACAACGAGGCAAAGTTGGGAAGATTTTGTAGGAGGGAGCTTGTAGTAGTTGCCGGTGTCATAATTGGTTGTTGTTGTGGTTGAATGATGATAGGATGTGGTGTTGGAGGGCGATTGATATTAGTATCAATGAAAGAAGTGGCTTCTGTATTTTGTCGAAAAATATCATCAACACCAGTATCTTGGTTTGGATTCAGCATGTTGGAGACGAATCCAGAAGATACAGACGAACTCTGTTGTTGACCATCAGGATTAACCGGAGTTAGGGTCACATGAGTGTCTTCAACATCTGTCATTACTTTATCTCTTCCATCAAGATCGGTATTGGTATCTTTGACTGCCTCATTTCCTTGATCATGTTCATCTTTAGCATCTTTATCCGACTTTGTGCCTGCAACATTCGCTCCGTCAACGTCATTGTCACTATCTTCCTTATCATGAGTCGTGAGCTTTGGATGGACAAAATCATCACCATCATTATCTGATTCAGTCTGCTCTTCGTGAGCTTTGGTGTACAAATCCATCCACCATCATTTTCTAATTCAGTCAATTCTTCTCATCATCTCTTCAGACTTTCTTATCATCGTCATGTGATCTTATACTTCTTGAATATTTCTCATCATCGTCATGGTCATCATCATCTTCTTCTTCCTGGGTAGTCTCGATGAAACGTCATGTTTCTCTGCATCGTCATCATCTTGATCTTGCTCATCATCTTGATCATTGTCGCGTGATTTCAAGAATATATCTTCCTATGAGTCATAATCACGGGGATCGGGTACCCTGGTTTAACACCAGTTCCTTCATCTGCTCCAGAACCACTAGCATGAGAGCTATGAGTTTCTTGACGGCTTCTTTTGATGACTATTTTGAGTTGCTCAGCCTCTGTCAAGTCTGCCTCAGTGATATTCTCCAGCTCTGTAGTCTTTTGTTTTCCTTTTCCTGACTTCCTTTTCTTGGGAGCAGTGGGAGGCTTCAGTTTAGGGATTGCATCTGTATTAGCTTTCTTCTTGCTTCCTTTTGTCTTAGGAGGAATTGTTCCTGAAGCCATAGCATAATACTCTTTGTAGGATTCTGAGTTGCGGATGTCCTCGTTGGTTAATGCCACTGGCAAGATAGCCCCGTACAACTGAGTGGTTTCATTCCTTGATATAACATTGATTGTAGTAAACATTGGGTCATCTCTGGCATAGTGCCAATTGACCTTGTTTCTTCTAGGAATTGAAGGATCCTTTTCCATGACATAGTTGACGACTATCTTGGTGAACCGAGGATAGTACATCGCACTGCCCTTCTTTGTATTTTTGGTCTCAATCTTGAAAATGAAGTCCTCCCACAGAAGATATGCATAATCTACGTTTTTCTTGTTGTACATACCCCACAAGATTTGAGCTTGAGAGAGACGGAGACTGTCATATGATGGAGTTCCGCAGAGACATTTGTTGATTACAGCAGCAAATGATCTCCAGGGTTGATGCAGTTTATTGACATTCACGTCAGTGAGCTTCCTTATATCTCCAGAGTGTCCAAGGCTAGCTAGAAAGATGATGATCTCCTTCTCAAGAGGTGGGTCTACAAACTTCTTATTACCGACTTTAGGGCAAATTTGAAGAATGTCCCTGAATTGCTCAAGACCGATGATGTGCTTCTTGTTATTCATTTTGAATACGGACCGATCGATTGTGAACATATGAAGAAGCCCAGAATTCCTGCATATAGATCTCTGGAGCATCAGCAGTAACTGGAAGCCTTGTAGAACGGAGTGAGCTTTAGCACATCATAGACCACTTGAAGGGTTGCTTCCTTGGATGTGATACCGAAACTCAGCGAAGATTGCATTTTCCAAATCCTAAGTCGGTCAGCAGGAGCCACCAATGCATCGTCCAAAGCAATCTGATCCGCTATTGAGAGTGCCATGATTCTGTTTAAGAAAGAGTGAGTACAGTTTATAAGAAAACACAATCATGCATTCATGAGAACTTTTATGACTTTTAGCACTTTTAAAGATCAATCTACTTAGATAGACACTTAGCGTGTAAGACAAAGGCTTCTATCCCAACAATTAAGTTCGAATATGGTTAACCCTTGTTTTTGTCAAGCTTTAGTTCTATTTTAACCTAAGAAATTTTGTTGAAATTTTGAATCTTAGTTTTCGAAAAAAATTTGATCTTAAATTGTGTTATGTCAAAAATTGGTCAAGTGTTGATAACTCTACTCGTTCGGCCTGGTACCCCTCAAAGGAAGAAGGCAAAAACTCTGAAAAAAAAAAAAAAAGGTCGCAGCTATGACCAACTCGATCGGTCCCATTAGAGAAATTGCTTGTTCGATCCATCTTGTAAAAACACTCGATATACGATCTAGTCAAGTGGTCACTCCGTTCGATCACCTTTCAAAATCATTCGTTCGAACCTGTCTAGCACCGACTCGTTTCGATCCTTTAAAAATCATACGTTTTGATCATTCAGGCACCACTCGTTCGATCCCTTTAAAAAATCACTCGTTCGATCCACAAAGGTCTTCACTCGTTCGATCCGAGTCCTAAACGACGACTCTTTCGAATCTCTTTAAAAAAAATACGCTCGTCGATCCTTTCCAAGGATTCACATCGTCGATCAATAAAAATGCACTCGTTCGATCAATACATATGGTCACTCGTTCGATCAACACATAAAAGCACTCGTTCGATCAACACATATGGTCAATCGTTCGATCAATCACATAAACACTCTCGTTCGATCAACACATATGGTCACTCGTTCGATTATTTTCAAAACAACACTTCGTTCGATCATTTCAAATCAACACTCGTTCGATCATTTTCAAAACAACACTCGTTCGATCATTTTCAAAACAACACTCGTTCGATCAACACAGCCAATCATTCGATCGATTCATATGTTTTATATTTTGATCGATGTCTAACCTTTGTGCCCTATCGACTTTTTAACTCTTAACTAGCATATTCATTAAGTCATAACGATCTTATACTCAAACATATCAAGTTGTTTTATTATTTCGCATTTTACACAATATTTTCGAACACAAAACTAGCAAGAACACATTTAAAATACCACAAATGATCAAGCTATGCTATCCTAAACATATATTATTCCTAAAACTACAAAAGCCCTCTAATAATTACACGTTTTCACCATTGTTTGATTTGACGAACCCTAATTTTGTAATTAGGGCTGTTATGATCAATAATGACGAAAACCCACAATTCTTTTAGGGATTTGAGTTGATTAGGGGATGAATGTCGAGATTGAATTTATACCTTAGATTTTGAAACGGAGTGATTCAAGTGTGTGTGTTGGAGTGTGTAAATGAGTGTGTGAGTGAGTTAGAGTGAACAGTGAGGTGTATGAAATGGGACGGGTTGTGTTTGATAATGTGTAAAAAATGAATTTCAATTTAGACATATTTGGCCCCCTATGTTTACACAACTTATAAATTTTGCACATTAAGTTTTATAAGGAATACTCAAGATAAACAGCTAGCACACATAGTCCTAAATGTTTTATCTCTCATACCTATAGACCTAATTTTTGCAAACTGCACCCTAAAGGCATAAGCAATTAACACATAAGGCACAAATAATCGTTTAAATTCTTTTTCCCTTTTTAAAGCTCATTTGATCATGACAAAGAAATTTGACATTTTCTCCCCCTCAAACAATGACCCGTTTTCTATTGAAAGAGCTGAGTAGTCGTTGTTTGAGTGGTCAAATGTCGTTGAAAATGATTTTGTCTGATGAATTTCTAATTTGAAAACATTTTAATTCTGAAAATCAACACCCAAGAAATAAGATTTCTCTTATTTTAATCACATAAGCGTACTGACACGTACACTTATGGAATATAAGAAGCACGGGCTTGTGATGCAAAGTAATCACAAGCCTTTGCATGGTCATAAAGTAGACCATGCCTGAGAATAAATTCCCGTTGAGAGGCCAAGTTTTATTTTTGAAATACTTGCCTTGAAGATGATGACCGGGTTGCTATCGAAAATAATAGCAAGCCATTTTTTTGGCATGTTTTAAAAGCTTTTGAACTTCTGCTCGAACTT
>BQNB010051833.1:0-40784 GCA_026074375.1 Tanacetum coccineum | reverse complement strand
GACAGGCCATTTTGCTAGAGAGTGTAGAACCAAGGGAAATCAAGATAGTAGGAGAAGAGATGCTTGGAACTCTGGCAATAAGGATGGGAGAAGATCTGGTAAGCAGGAAGACTCTAAAGCATTGGTAACCATTGATGGAGAAGGTGTAGATTGGACCAGTCACTCAGAAGAAGAAGAAGATTATGCTTTGATGGCTTGCAATAGCTCATGGTCAGACACAGAGGAGAAAATATTGGCAGAAGCTCAAAAAGAAAAAGAAGATTTAAAAGCTAAAGTAGAAAAATGGCACAACTCTTCTAAAAATATTAGTAAACTGCTAAATACCCAAATGAGTGCTAATGATAAATTTGGGCTTGGGTATGGGGATCACAGATATGATGGCATTTTGAGTTATGAAAATGAAGTTTTACAAAGTGTATTTATGGGTAAGGAAAGTGATTTTGAAAATCCACCTTTGTATGATAGATTTGTTACAGCAGGAGGAATGCATGCTGTATCCCCCACCTATGACAGGAAATTACATGCCATCTAGACCTGATATAGAAATAGATTACTCAAATTTAACATATGGTCCAAAACAGACTCAACCTAGTGAATCTGAAACCCAAACAAGTGACATTGATACCTGTGAATCTAACATTAGTACAGAACCACCTGAACTAGTGTCTGAACCAGTTGTTAATGAATCTAATATAGAAAGTCAACCTAAGGTTTGGTCTGATGCTCCTATCATTGAGGAGTATGAATCAGATAGTGAAGATGAGTATGTGTCTCTACTAACAAAAGAACAAAAAACACCTAGTTTTGCTAACCAGCAAGTAAAAACTCCTAGGGAAACTGTTAAGAATCATTTCACACATAGTAAAAATCCTAAAGTTGACAAAAAAGAGTTAGGGTATGGGTTTATTGCAAGAGCTTGTTTTGTATGTGGAAGTCTTAATCATCTTATCAGAGACTGTGATTTCCATGAAAAGAGGATGGCTAAACAAGTTGTGTTAAACAATAGGATGAAAAGGAATTCTAGTCAAATGGAGATAAGGCCAATTTTGAACAATGTGCAAAGAGTGAATCATCAAAACCAATTTGTTCCTACAGCAGTACTAACTAGAATTGGCAAAATTCCAGTTAATACTGCTAGAGCTAGCGGTACTAAAAATGTTAGTACTGCTAGGCATAGTTTTAACAGACAGGTCAATATCACAACTAGTGTGTATGAATGTTAATAGGTTAAAGCCTATTGTGAATAGAGTTAGACCAACAACTATTTTTCATAAAACTCATTCACTATTTTCAAAGCCTTTTAATAAAACAACAGCACTTTAGAACAAAATTTACAAAACAAATAGGTTAATATCTGCTGCGTGAATGCAGTTAATGGCGTGGCGGGTCGTTGTTGGGGGAAAAGGGAAACTGTTGTTAAGCCCTCAATAGGTTGTAATTGGAGATCACAAAGACACCACTACTGGCAAAATGTCTCCAAATACAATGGTGGATCCAGTCTTAGAAATTGTTTCACTTTCAAAGATCCACTAGGCAGACTCAAGCCCAAACAGGCTTGGGTCCCTAAGAGAATCTAATCTCTTTTATTTCTTTTTTTATTTGATGTGCAGGATTATCCACATAGAGCTTTACAGAACAAAGGAATAGTTGATAGTGGATGTTCCAGGCACATGACTGGAAACAAGGCCTACCTTGCTGAATATCAAGACTTTAATGGTGGCCCTGTTGCTTTTGGAGGTAGTAAAGGTTACATAACTGGTAAAGGTAAAATAAAAACAAGAAAGTTAGATTTTGAGGATGTGTGCTTTGTGAAAGAACTTCAGCATTTCAATCTCTTTTCTGTGTCACAAATGTGTGACAAAAAGAACAAGGTTCTGTTTACTGACTCTGAATGTCTTGTTTTGTCTCCTGAATTTAAGTTACCTGATGAAAATCAAGTATTACTTAGAATCCCTAGACAAAACAATATGTACAGTTTCAATTTAGAGAACATTGTTCCTTCAGGAGGTTTAGCTTGTTTAATTGCAAAGGCCACAATTGATGAATCTAACAAATGGCATAGGAGGTTGGGTCATGTTAACTTTAAAAACTTAAACAAACTTGTGAAGGGAAACCTTGTAAGAGGTTTACCTTCAAATATTTTTCAAAATGACCACACTTGTGTTGCTTGTCAGAAAGGAAAGCAACACAAGGCCTCCTGTAAGGCCAAATCAGTGAGCTCTATTAGTCACTCCTTACAGCTTCTTCATATGGATTTGTTTGGACCTACATCTGTAAGGAGTCTAAACCATAAGACTTATTGCCTGGTTATCACTGATGATTTTAGCAGGTTTAGTTGGGTGTTCTTCTTAAGAACTAAGGATGAAACTAGTGGAATCCTTAAGGACTTTATAAGACAAATAGAGAACCAATTAAATCAATGTTAAAAACATTAGATGTGTAATGGTACAAAATTAAGAACAGGGATTTTATTTAATTATGTAGTCAATGGAAGCAAGAGGAATACAGTAATGCAGAACTCCACAACCAAAATTAGAGTTGCTGAAAGAAAGAACAAGACCCTTGTTGAGGCTGCTAGGACTATGCTAGCAGATTTATTTTTACCTAACACTTTTTGGGCTGAAGCAGCTTGTTCTGTTCTTAATAGGGTATTAGTGACCAATTCTCATAATAAGACACCTTATGAACTTGTAACTGGTAAAATACCAACCATAAGCTACATAAGACCTTTTGGGTGCCATGTGACCATCTTGAATACCATTGTCACCTGGCAAGTTTGATGGGAAATCAGATGAAGGTTTTAGTTGGGTATTCTCTACAAAGCAAGGTTTTAGGGTATATAATTTAGAAACCAAGAGAGTGAAAAAACCTGCATATATCCTTTTTAGAGAATAACCAAATGTTGCAGGAAAGGATCCAAACTGGCTATTTGATCTTGATTATTTAAACTGATTCTAGATAATTTCAACATGTAAGATCAGAGAATCAAGCTAACAAACATGCAGGTCCACAAGAAGCTAATCAAAATGCAGTTTACAGAAGACATTATTGATACAGGGGATTCTAAAAAAGAAGATGAATCTGCTCAAGACTACTTTGTACTACCAATATGATCTTCTTATTCCTCAACTGTCAAGAGGTCAATAGCAAAGGATGCAGGTGATGCACCTAACAAACATCCTGATTTAAAGACAAATGGAAAGCCAGTAGATAAGGAGGATCAAGTCTTTTTGGATGAACTTGAAAGACTTAAGAGGCAAGAAAAGGATGCTAATGATGCAGCTGAAGCTCTCAGGAAGAGTTTGCTCAACAAAGTGGAGGATTTGCTGCTACAAGCAGGAGCTGCTATACCGTGCAGTACTAACATGTTATTATACTGCAGCCACAGTTAGTACCGCCAGTCTGATAGTGATTCTAACCAATCCTAACCAAGTTGATTTAGAAAATACCAGCACTTGGGAATTTATAAACTTCCTGACTGATGTATTTTAACCAATTCATCTTTGATGATGAGGGGTAGTGGCTGACTTCACAAATTAGTAAATTGTTATGAATGATCGTCCTATTCCCACATCAAGAATGAACAACTCTAGTCATCCTTCAACTTTAATTCTTGCGAGATCCAACAATCAGGCAGTTCAAAACAAGAAGTAAAGTGACTAAGAGTTCGGAGCACCTTGCTTTTGTACGTTATGTTCAAAAGCATGAGAAATAATCATAAGGAACTTCCAGCATTGTTTTTTTGCTTGTTTCTTTCTCAAAAAAACCCAAGAAGATTCTCTGAAGCACTTGAAGGATGAAAAGTTGGGTTGATGCTATGCATGGAAGAATTGTTGTAGTTAAAGATTCAGAAAGTTTGGAGTTTGTAGATATGCCTTATGGAAGAAGGGCAATTGCGAACACAAAATGGGTTTATAGAAATAAGAAGGATGAGTAAGAGGAGTTTTTGGTCAAATAAGCAAAGGTTAGTTGCTCAGGGACATAGGTAAGAGGAAGGGATAGATTATGATGAGGTTTTTGCTCCTGTGGCCAGGATTGAAGCCATTAGGATCTTTTTAGCCTTTGCCTCTTACATGGGCTTTATAGTCTATCAAATGGATGTGAAAAGTGCCTTCCTTTATGGCAAAATTGATGAAGAGGTCTATGTGTCTCAACCACCAGGTTTTATAGATCCTAAGTATCCTCAGAAGGTCTACAAGGTAGTGAGAGCACTCTATGGTTTACACCAAGCTCCCAGAGCCTGGTATGTTACTTTATCCACTTTCTTGTTAAAGAATGGATACAGAAGAGGAACTATTGACAAAACTCTTTTTATTAAGAAGGGAAAACATGATATCATATTCGTATAAGTTTATGTGGATGATATCATATTTGGTTCTACAAAGAAATCTTGGTGTGATGAGTTGAGGATTATGAAAGAGTTGATTTCAGTGAGTTCTAGGGCGAGAACTCACTTTCTTTTTTGGATTACAAGTCAAGCGAAAGAAGATGGTATCTTTATAAGTCAGGATAAGTATGTTGCAGAAATCTTGAAGAAGTTTGATTTTATCAATGTAAAGACTGCTAGTACACAATTGAGAACGCCAGAAAGCCCTTTAGTCAAGATGAAAGCTAGTGATGTGGATGTCTCATCTTTATATGTACATGATTGGTTCTTTAATGTACTTGACTGCTTCTTGGCCTGTATTATGTTCCAGTTTGTGCTTTGTTCTAGGGCCCCCCCCCCGGATTTCAAGTCACTCCAAAGACCTGTCATTTAAGTTGCTGTTAAGAGAATATTTAGTATCTAATGGGGCAAACCCAAACTGGTCTTTGGTATCCTAGAGTGTCCTCATTTTACTGGAAGACTTCTCAGATAGTGACTATGCTGGAGCTAATTCTTGACAGAAAATCCACAAATTGAGGGTTCTGTTAAATTTCTTGGCAAGAGACATTATTTCTTGGCAATGCAAAACGCAGGGACCATTGTGGCTACTTCTACTCTACAGAGTCAGAATATGTTGCTGCTTGCAAATGCTTATGATAAGTTTTGTGGATTCAAAATTAAATGTTAGACTATGGGTTCAATTTCATGAACACAAAGATCTACATTGATAATGAAAGCACAATATGCATTGTCAAGAATCCAATATATCACTCCAAAACAAAGCATATTGCCATTAGACTTCACTTCATCAGGATGTTATGAGAAGAAACTTATACAGGTGCTTAAAATCCACACTGATGATAATATAGCTGATCTTCTAACCAAGGCATTTGATGTTAGTAGGTTCCAGTTCTTGGTTGTTTTATATTAGGATGACTAATCCATAAGCTGCATTAGTTAAGAGGAGGCAATATGAATTGTTGTATAGTTTGTATGAAGTGTTCAGTGTGCACAAGCATTTTTAACCATCGGTGACGAATTTCAAGAAGTTCATTGGGTTTTCAAGTATCCTTGGGAAGAGATAAAGACGGTATTGAAATATTGTTGTTGCCAAACTTGTTCATTTTTTGATTGTCACAAGTTAGTACCGATAGTGCAAAGTTAGTACCGTTGGGCAAAGTTAGTACCGCTATAGAGATGTTAAAGAAAATACCGCCAAGGGTACAAAGTGTAACTTGAAACGGTTTCATTGATTTTAGGTTTGCTAAACCTATATAAACCCATCTCAGTTGCATAGTTCCCTTCTGTAATCACTCTCCAATATTTTCTTCCATACAAGCCCTAATCTCTCTCTCAACCGACGATTAGTAATTTATTCACCATGGTTGTTCTTGAATCGTGCCCTAAGCATAATATGGTCGCTTATTTAGAGAAGACTGAAGGGAATGCAGAGTTTCATGAGGTTATTGATTTTCTTGCGCGAAGCTCCATTCATCATGCTCTCACTGTAAGTCCAGTAGTCTCTACTACATTTGTTGAACAATTTTGGATGTCTGCTAAATCCAAAATAATCAACAATGTAAGGTACATTACTGCCAAAGTAGCTGGCAAGCCTGTGTCTATCTCTGAAGCATCAATAAGAAGTGACCTTCTTTTTGATGATGCTGATGGGATAGATTCTCTACCTAATCAGGCTATATTTGATGCTATACAACTCATGGGTTATGAGGGGGATTTAACTGTGTTAACATTTAATAAAGCTTTGTTTTCACCCCAATGGAGGTTTCTATTTCATACAATGAATCATTGTATTAGCTCAAAAAGCACCTCTTGGGATCAAATTCCCACTAACATTGCCACTGCTGTCATTTGCTTAACATCTAATCAGAAATATAATTTTTCTAAATTAATTTTTGATGGTATGCTTAGACATTTAGATGCAAAGAAGAAGTTTGTAATGTATCCACGTTTTATTTCAATCTTTTTGAATAAACAGCTAGTGAATGTACCAGTACCTTTAGATCATTTTCCTGTAAATGCTTTGACAAGTAAAGTTTTCTCCTTTATGGTTAAAAAGGGTAAACATTTTTCGGGGAAAGTCACACCTTTATTTGCTTCTATGTTGGTACAATCAACTGAGGATGAGGGTGCTACTTCAGAAAGACCATCTGAACCACAACCTACACCCTCTCCTCCTCACCCAAGTGAAGCAAATGTTGAGCCTCAATCTGACCCATCACCTAGACCTTCACCTACTCCCCATATTCCTGATTCTATTCTAGAGGTTTCTGGTGGGAATCAAGGAGGTCAGTCATCCAGTGATAGATCCCTTTCAGGGACTGAGGGTGGCATGACACTCCAAAGTGTCTATGATCTTTGTTTCTCTTTGTGTACACAGGTTACAGATCAAGCCAAGGAGATTAAAACCTTGAAGGCACAGATCAAGAAGCTCAAGAAGCAAGCTAAACCTGTTATTTCACACCATAGAGCTTGGATGAAAAGTATCTCTTTGAAGCAAATGTTGGCAGGAAAGAAATCCTTGAAGTCAAACTGGATGCAAAAGGAGTCTGTATCCAAACAGGGGAGGAAGTCTGCCAAAGCTGAACCTTCAGTCCATAAAGATCTGTTGTTTGATGAGCTTGATGACGATGAAATTGATAATATGGACACTAAGGATGCTCAAGATATGGGGAGGTCAAGAGATGTAGTGAATAAAGAGAAGGAGAATGATGATGCTGAAGTTAGTACTGAAGATGTACTTAGTACTGCTCAACAAAAGGTTAGTACTGACAAGGAAAAAGTTAGTACTGACAGTACAAAAGTTAGTACTGACAGATCCAAAGTTAGTACCGACAAGGAAAAAGATAGTACCAATAGGACAGATGAAGGTACTGATGATCAAACTGAAGGAAGAAGGGCTACTCAAACTACTCAAACATCTACTTCTACAATGTTTGGATATGATGAAACAATTGCTCAGGTTCTTCTCAACATGAGCCAAGCCAAAGCAGTTTCAAGAGAAAAGGAGAAAGGAGTAGAGTTTAAGGATGTTAAAGAGACTGAAAGACCTAGGCCTACTTCAACTAGATCATTATTGACATTAAAGCATCTTCCAAAGATTGATCCAAAAGATAAAGGGAAGAAGAAAATTGAAGAGGAAGATGAGTCTAAAACTAAATTTGATGGTATTCCTGAGGCTGAAAAGAAGTTTAAGCAACTTGCTAGTGATGAAGAGATGGCTAGAAAGTTACAAGAGGATTAGGAAACAGAAGAAGAAAGGAAAAGATTAGCTAAAGAAGAAGCTACAAATGATGCTCTAATAAGAAATTATGATGATATAAAGGCAAGAATTGAGGCTGATAGGCTTCCATCTGAAAGGCTTCAAGAAGAAGAAAGATTCAGATGATGATGAGGACCTTCATACAAGCAAGGAATTGAAGGTGATAGCACTTCTAGCTCTAAGACTTCAAGATGAAGAGAGAGAGCAGTTCACTGTAGAAGAAAGAGCAAAGTTCCTTCATGATACAATTGCAACTCAAAGAAGATTTCTTGTAGGACAAAGAGCTATTGCAATCAGAAACAAACCTCCTATAAGAACTCAGCTTAGGAATCAAATGATGACTTATCTGAAGCATGTTGGAAAAGATTGAACACTTCAGACCATGAAGAGCAAAACTTTTGAAGAAGTACAAGCTTTGTATGAGAAAGTGAAGAGGTTTGATGAAAGTTTCACTGATGTTGGTTCCACTGAGGATGAGAGAAGAATTAAGGAGATGAATGAAGGATTAAAAGACACTAATTAGAAGAGATTAAAGGAGGAAGACACAGCAAAGGTACCTACTAAGGTAGAAGTGATAGAGCAGGGTGCAAAGAAGAGAAAAGGGGGTCATATCAAAATGATTGCAAGGAAAAAGCTAAGAAAACAGTCAGATGATACGTGCATGATGAGAGAATAGGAAAAATGCCTTAAAGCTTGTTACTTTGGAAGGTACCTTAGATAGTGAGATGTGTGGGAGAGAGAAATACTGTCATTGTAGTATTGGAAAAAGGTATCATCACCAGATGGTGACTATCTTGTGAATATAAGAGCCAATGGAACTTTGGGCATTCAACTATTGATGAGGTACTTCAGATATATTTGATTGGCATAGATTTATTTTCATTGTCTGAATTGATCCATGGAGCAGTACTCAAAATTTACATTAGAAGGATTTAAGTTGATTCTTTGGGGAGACTTGAAGATAATGATGGAATCCTCAACTAAAGAAAATGATACAAAGTGATTTCTGGTAGTAATCAACAAGATTGGAAGATTAGCACTGGAGATTGTATGGAAGCTTGTGAGTTTAGCATTTGGGGCTTGAAGATGGATAGTCTACTTCATATGTCTAGTTGAAAGAAGTATCCTCTTTCAACGGATTTATTTGCCAAAGAATGCTTGATCTGGGATTGGAAGTTGAAAGAGAAAGTATTGTTGCCCTTGATTTGATAAGATTCTATTAAGGAAACAGATTGATGAAGAGTGATGCTGTGAATGGACTTGAGAAGGGTTTGAGTGTTGGGGGGGGCCTAACCACCACACGTAACAAATGGTCATCAGTTCCATGCTTAACAGAATATAAGAATGGCTAGTCCCTAAGCAATTGGTTATGGTAAAGAAAGACTTCTCAATCCATTTATGGTTGGACAATTTACCTCAAATATGTAGGGTTTTCAACTCACACTTGCTTCGATGGTGAAGATTTAGCTAGTCCAAGATGTCAAAACCGTTCTGGTAACGACTATCTCAAATTTGTTGATAGCTGATTGTTTGCTAAAAAACTATATGCTTTATCAATCACCATGTTATGACAATGAAGCATTGGCTAGTCCCAATAAGCAAAACAGGTATTTGGTTAAAGACAAATCAATTCATGATTGATGGTTGACAGTTACCAAAAACTGTATGGTAATTAACTGCACATATTTTTGAAATAAAGAGTTAACTTTCCAGGCAAACGGCTACCAGGTAAAGGAACAATCAAATCCGTTTATTGGCTGGTAGTTTGCCAAAAACTACAAAGCCAACTTAGTTGGATTGTTGCTGAAAATATGTTGCAGTGTTGCTAAAAAGGCAAAGTTGCTGATAAAGATGGAAAGCGTTTGGATACATCCTCCGAACTTAAGAAGATTAACCTGAAGAAACATGAAGTTAAAAGAGTTCAACAATCATGTTTAGGGAGGATTGTTGGGAATTATTCATTCCTGACTTAGTACCGTTAGTGATAATACTTAGTACTGATAGTTATAGTTAGTTATGATCAGGTAGATGATAGGTTAAGTCCTGATCAGATTTAGTTAGTACGTTAGTTGAAATTAGTTTTAGTACCGATTTAAGAGATATGTTATGAGATATTATAGGAAAACACTATGTATTATTGTTTTATCCGTCATGTTTTGAGTCTGTTAGGGTTTATCCTTGATCTTAAAAGGGAACCTCATGGCCATAGTTAGATATCAGATTCAATATACATCTCAGACAATATATCTCACATAGTTAGTAATCTGTTATCACTTTGAGATAAACAGAAATCAAAGTTTAGTTTATTTCATTGTTTGTGTTCTTAGTACTATTTGTGTAGAATTCCGCATATCACAACTAGTATTCCATAGTCGTGTGTTTCTTTTGTCAATTTGTTATTCATACAGTTGGTGTATCACCCTTAGCAGGCTGCAAAAGATTATTCAGTTTGGACAGACATTATTCCATGGTATTTTGTAGGTCACCCAGTTTCCACACATTCATTGTAGAAGAATCATTTTCATGTCAGCTTCAGGTAATTTCTCTAAACGAGCACGAAGTGGAGCTTAGAGAGCCCAGTCAACTGCATCAGTGACTATCTCATCAAGTGCTTTGTTCACCTTCTGGGGAATATTGAGATTCTCCAAGTTGTACAGACGGGGCCCATGTTTGTTCAACCTTTCCTCCAGAGCTGAGTTGTCTTATATCAAATTTGCCATGTGTTGTTCAAGCTCACCTATGCGTTGTAATAAGATCGGATCTGTAGTGCTTTGTTGTGGTTAAAGTGGTGGTGGTGGAAGAGTTGTTGTTATGATTGATGTGGTTGTTGCTGTTGATGTTGGGAGTGGTGCATGAACAGTTGGAGAGTTTGATTGTGGTGTTGTGAGATCAATAACCAGAGTGGTCATTGAAGGAACAAAAGAGGTGTCCTGATGAATGGGAAGCGTGACCATTGACTGAACCTCTGATTCAGCATTGGTTTTCTCTGGTTCTTCTTACTGTGGCTTCTTCACGAAGAATTGATTAGTGAAGCTGAGTTCCTTGTCAAGATTTTGTAGAGAAGACGAGGTTCTAGTGGAGCTTGTAGGTTCTTCAAGAATCACTTGATCTCCAGTTGGGAGTTTGAGATTCTCCTGAACACTTGGGTAAGCAGTTGTAGTAAAATCTTCATCTATTTACACAGGGTTTTATTGAGTAGAAGCATCAGTGACCTCTAAGTCTATGGGTTCAAGGTTTGGTCCTGCATGAACCACATGACTTGGTTGAGGTTGAAACTCTGCAGCATTACCAGGGTTTGATCCAGCCTAGCCTTCATCTTGTTTACCAGGTTTTAATCTAGCCTGACCTTCATCTTGAACTCCAGTATTGATCTCAGTAAGCTCCCTATAGGATGCATCTTTCTCTTTGTTAACATGAGTCACTACCTCATCAAACTTCATTTCACTATTACTCATAGTGATCCCTTTATCTTCAGGTTGCGAAGACGTTCCCATAGGTTCAACAGTCTCAGGGGTGCGCCTCTGTAGAATGTACTGATCTGTAGTGCTCTTCTTCTTCGGAGAGTTAATATCAAGAAGAGTTTTTGCTACCTGCTCATCAATGATCTTCTCTTTACCCTTGCCCTAAACCTCGGGAAGAGATTGAATTCTCCCAGAGGGTTCTTGTTCTTCGTATCTCCAAAGTTACGAGCAGGACCCTGATTTCCTTGCGTCAAGATCTTTCATGCTAGTTACACACCCGTTGGTATTCAGCTTCATCATATAACCTAGGTTATGAATAGGTACACCGTCATGCACATTCCTCCACCAATGTGTGGACTTTTTTTTTTAGGCTTGCGTCTTTTTCCTACTAGACCACCCTTCGATCTTTTAGCTGGTGAGGGTTCATCAGGAGTTTCCTTGACCAGCTTTTGTTTCTTTTCTGGAACATCTTTTGATGGTTTAGTGGGTGCTGGTTTAGGTTTGGGTGGTTTTGAAGAAGTTGTTTTGGGTTTTGAAGCTTTGGGAGCAGGTTGCTTGGTTGCCTTTGGTTTGGTGACTTTAGCAGTTTTAGCTTTAGGTGTAGAGGGTTCAGCAGCCTCAGCAACAGCTCTTCCTTTCTCTGCTTTGCACTAATTCCAATTGTCAAGTTAATAAGGAGTATTTCCTTATATCATCAGTGATCAATGTTTTTGGGAATCGGCATCCCATAGATTTCCATAATTAATCCTTTGGCACAAACTTGGAGGTTTCATACAGTTTTACAGTCTTGTCATCGGTTTATGGAGAGAGACCGGTCCCTTGGATAACAAAGGGTGAAGGGACTCCTCATGTAGAGATGATAGCGTGGTAAAGTTGGACATATGGAATCAAAGGTCTTGGGGCTCCTTCTTCTTGTCAGTAACGGGCACAGACATATTCTTCTTATCAGTGATGAAGGAGTCAATAGCATGGATGAACTTTTCCTACAACAGCTCAACAAAATCCACATTAGTTTGGGTAATGATTGCCCATAACATCTGAACAACCGGGTGTCGAGGCCTATCATACCTGGAGGTTTTGCCCATGAGGCACAGATTGATAAGAGATAAGATAGCTCTCTAAGGCTGATAGAGATCATTGGTGTACATGTAAGACACACCACTAATATTCTTTGGGTATCCCAATTGTAGGACGAAGTCAATTGAGGTTCAATTAACTAGGAATAGGAGGCACCAAACTGTTTGGATTGCTTTGCCTAGAGGGTGATTCCTAGAGCTTCTTGAGAACATCCACATTAAGTTCAAATCTCTGCTCATCCAGTTGATAGTTGTACACTCCAGTCTTCTTATCATGCCTAATAGTATCCCAGAATTGTTGAATGTAGATCGAAGGGATTGTAGCTGAAGCAATGAAAGCACCGAAGAAGTTGGTGTTTTGAAGAATGTCAAAGGAGATTCTTGTAGATCGGGTTCATTGTTTCTTTGCTCAGATCTCAAGTATATAGTTGCTCCTCCCAATAGGTACCCAAGAGTTGTAGGGTAATATCTGATCATCTGACCTAACGGGTGGATCAGGAGCAAGAGCATTCTCAGCAGGTACATTAGCAGTAGCCATTTTATCTTAGCAAGAAGATAATCAAAAGGCGATCGTCGAAGCAGTTTGCGTGGAGAGAGAAAGGTTTTAGATTTGACCAGAATTTTGATAAAACTTTGACCAAGATGTCAAACTGCGACGCCCCGTATTGTTATACCCTAAAATTAATTCATAATTAGAGTTTAGGTTCTTGGTTTATAGGTCCTTTCCATTTTAGGTTTAGAGATATTTTAAGTTAAAATGAATTTAAGCTCACTTGCAAAATTGTAACCCGCATATAAATACAAACCTTTAGAAGTCCATTAGATTGTATGATGTGATCGCTAGACACCCGTTTGATGTAATTAACTTGAGAGTTCACTTCCCTATCTCTAAAAGACAATGACTCTGTTTTCTTATTGAAAGGAGCTCGGTAGTCGTTGTTTGAGTTGAAAAGTTTATTTTGAAAAACCTGAATTGATGAATTTCCAACAACACTTTACCACAGTGATTAACACAAATAATTTTTGAAGAAGAAGAAAATTATTTGGTTATGAAAAGGAAGACTTCTCTTCTGAAAGAGGAAAAACGCACTGAAACGTACATTAATCCTTGGATGCACGGATGTTTAGTAATGTCCGTGCCCGGAGGAAAAAAATTAATTTAAGCCGTTGTTAGGATAATAGCTGTCTTTTTGGCGACAGCATTCTAAATTGAAAAGCGTGTTTGCAGTCTAAATAACTTGCAAGCCATAAGACGGACATGTTTTGAACAATTTAGTAAACTAGTCCGTGTTCGATAGATCTTCATTAAGAAACCCGTGTCATTATTGGAATGCATTATCTAGGACCATAAAATGTTATCATTTACAGAAGACTCATGTCTTGAAAAAATATTTTTTGGTATTTTTGATTTTTTTATTTATGGTTTTTATGGGATTTTTTTTTTGTATTTTGTTTTTGTGTTTAATTATATACAAATATACATAGGATATAGGAAGACCATCCTTTACTCCTCTTCTCCTTCCTGAAGACGTTTAAGGGTTTCCGGAGTCATACTCTTCATACCAAGACGCGGGAGTAGAAATTCGAACCGCTCTCTTGGTAATACCTTGGTGAATATGTCCGTAAGCTGATAATCCGTCGTCACGAAGTACAATTCAACCACGCCTTTCTCAACCTGCTCTCGAATGAAATGATAACGTATGTCAATGTGCTTGGACCGGGTAGTTGGACAATCGGTTGCGTAGCAGAGAGCTGAACATGTGTTGTGGGATATGTCTACAATTGAACAAGTGAGGAATCTTTGAGTGAAGGCGCGTGAAATAAAGTGAAGTACTGACAGCTGTGACTCATCAAAGTATTGAGCCTACATCTAGGACATAGCAATGTATTTAGTCCTCGTGGTTGAGATCGCAATGCTCTTTTGTTTCTTTGATGACCAACTGACTAATTTATCTCCAAAGAACTGAGCACTTCCTGACGTACTCCTTTGTGTATCCTGACAACCTGCATGATCCGCATCTGCATAGGCCGTTAGTGCCATAGCGGTGTCTTTCGGATACCAAACACCCCAATTAATGGTTCCTCTAAGATACCGAAATACCCGTTTAAGTGCTTCAAGGTGCTTTTTTGGTAGGCGATGCCTGATACCTAGCACACATGCATACTGCGAATACAAGATCGGGTCTGCTGGCAGTGAGGTACATTAGGGAGCCGACCATACTACGAAATCGAGTCTGGTCAACTGGAATCCCTAAGGGGTCCTCATCAAGTTTAAGTGCGATCCACCATGGTGTATCAACTGGGTCACACGGAATCCTATCTCAAATTTCTTAAGATTTACTAGAGAAAAAAATTTTGGATTGATTAATAAATGCCCTCGGGATTTGAGAAAACTTGTAATTCATAGAAAAAAGACAATTGTCCCATCCTTGACATTTGGAATTTAGAAACTCATCTCATGGAAAAATAGTCACATGCTTTAGGGTCGGTTAGGCATATATGATATCATCTCATATCCTTTGAACCAATGGAAGAATATGTTTGCTTGTTTTCCGAGTGAATAATGTCAGGTCAACTGCACCCTTGAAAAACTTATTGTCCAGAAGAAACCGTGACAAGGTGTCATACCACGCTCGAGGAGCTTGCTTTAAACCATACAGAGCCTTTTTCAGACGATAAACATGTGTCGGATGATCTAGATCAACGAAACCTTCTGGTTGACTAACATAAACTTCTTCCTTTAACTAGCCATTAAGGTAATTGTCTGTCTTGACATCCATTTTGATAAGATGGTCATGTTTTTTTGGCGGCATTTAGCGTGTGAAGATTCTTATAGCCTCGATGCGTGCAACCGGTGTAAAGGATTCCTCGAAATCAATACCCTCCTCTTGGCGATATCCCTTGGACACCAACCTTGCCTTGTTTTTCAGAACATTCCATGTCTGTATCATCAGCTTAAGTTTGATAAAAGCCACTAGAGAGCTATAATCACATGGGACACAGTTGGTCATGGTGTACTAATTTCCCATACTTGAAGTGATAAAAATTCGTGAATGTCTATCTTGCTTGGCGTTCGTAATCAGCAATCTTCAGACATGGCAGATTTGAAGTTCTTCGGTTTGACTTTTGGCAGTACAAAGTTGTATAGGCACCACAAGGCATCGGTTGCAAGTTGTTTTGGGTGGTACGGTATCTGAGGAAAGGATTGCAATGACATTTATCAGTGGGTGATCCTTGCTTCATTTCCCGAGATGATGATGTGGTTGAGAGACATGAGTTGATTCCTTTGAACTAATATCTCTGGATTGATGACCGCTTGGAGAAACTAGGTTCTGGAGGCATAAGTGTTTTGCGAAGGGATTGTTGTCAACGTGATGGGGCAAAAGGGGTGTCTTCAATGATAGTGAGATCCAGCCCTGCAAACTCCTCTTGTTGTGAAACTTGGAGATTGTGAATGGCCGAAGATGACGGTGAGAATGACTTGGAGAAGGCTGTCATTCTTGAATCAATGGTAGTAGAAGATAGATGTACCGGCTTGATGAGTTGATGGAAATGAATCCTGATAGAGCAGGAGAAACTGGTCTTTCAACACGAGGAGGTTCTAGGTATTCATCGAACATCGGTTGGAATAAAAGTCTCCAGTTGTGCTGTTATTTGTTGGGGTGACATAGAAGGTGTCGTCAGGAGACGGTGTGGGTGAACGAGGCCTGAACTTATCTCGTAACAAGCAGTCAGAAACGTAGGAGCGGGTCCTGTACTGAGTTGCACAGGAGCCATTGGCTCAGACAGAGCTCATCGTTTTGACGTTGAATAGGTTTCATTGATTCGTCGGGTTCATTTATTGTAGATTCTATTACCTGCTTTGCTTGGTGCATAAATCCACGAACATTCCAATTCAAATAGGACTATTGGTTGTAATTTTCCAAAATCCTCGCTGTCATTTGTAGAGTAACAAAGAGCACCGAAGACTTGGAGAAAGGTAAGATCAGTGTTGTTCCCAACTCAAAATCTATTCTTTAGTTTGTAAAGATTATGTTACTTTGGATAAATCCAAAATAACAATGTTAGAACTTTGGGATTTACTAAGTAGTATGCGGAATCTTTTTTCTTTATTACTTAGAAGAATTTCAATTTAAAACAGTAACATTGAATGAAACAATGATTACTAACTCAAAAAGCTTCAATATATTATGATAAATATACGAGTATATCTGTTTAGTAATAGGGTTTACAACCTTGAAGCTATGTTGCTAACTCTATGAAAGAGATTCAATAACCAACAAACTTGGTCTCTTTTATACACCAAGGAGTCCTTTACAAGATAAACTATAATTTTGAAGATACTCAAGATCTTCTATAATTCTCATCCCATATATTATCTTTTTAACTTTTATAAGATAACACTTTGAATAATTCTATACATATCTCTGTTCACACGTCTTTATCTTCCATGCAAGTCATTATCTTTTTTCAGGCAGACTTAAGTCTTCGGCAGTATTAAGATCTCTTCAGCAGTTTTAAGTTAGTACTGGCAGTACTAACTTTTACTCTAGCAGTACTAACCAGTTAGTACTGGTATTTATAATCTGAGCAGTACAAACTATTTAAGCTTGGCAGTACTAAGTTGAACCAGCAGTATAAACTTTGTAAAAGCCCTTAATTCCCAACAATCCTCCCCTAAACTTGTGATTTACCTCCAAATCATCAAGTTTCTTGAATTAAACCTTTTTGAGAGGATTCTTCCAAAACACCTTCTATCTTCTTTTTATTTTGTGATCTAGTTCCCACGCAGCATTCTTGAGGAGCATCTCTTGAGTAAGAGGATATGTGCATTCTCTCACCTAGCATATGAAGTTAGCATATACCAGTATCCAATTAGTGTATTCGTTGATTTGTCCACATGTAATCAAATAATCCTAGCTGACTTAATGTGTAATTACCTGTTAAGCTTCCTGACTTCATTATCTGTTTACTTGGTTCAAACACAGTAATGACGATCTCCCCAAAGTAATCTGTAATTATCCTTCTGGGCTTGCAGTCTTCAAAACCTTTTCGTGTGTAACTCATGTCCTATATAGAAGAATCTAACAACATCTTGCCTATAAATTCTCATCAAGAATTTCTAGTAAATTATCTTTGTAAGATTTTTAGTGCAGCCATTAGCTCTGATGATCTCATTAATACTTCTAGTTGTGCTTCTAATAGAGACCATGTGTCTTCGTCAACTATGGATACTTTGTAGCTAATGAAATTCAACACTTACAGTAACATCTCTAATGGAATTATATCAATGAGCTCTAAGCTCTTCTTTCTCAGCATTCATCCCTCCATTCTTTTGTCTTTAGAACTCTCTTCACTTTGCTTTTCACTTGCTCTTTTCTTAGCAAGTGTGTTCTTTCTACTGCCTCCGGCCTTTTTTTCACTACCTTTTTCCTTATCATACTATGCCATAGGTACAAAACAGTTTACTGTTGTATGTTTTTGTCATGAGTCTTTTGAATGTCTCTTCATAACTCTTTCCTTTCAGTTGATTGTGTTTGTATCCACCCATATTTTTCAGGTATGTACACATTCTATTCCTCATCTGAGTTTTGGTGGGTGGTTTACTCTTTTGCTTTGCTGCTCTCTGTGTTGCAAAGAACCTTTTTCTTTCTGCTTTATCAGCTCCACTGTATGAGCGATCGCATGGAAGTTTTCTTGTAGAAATGGTGTATTAGTTCTTGTTCCTTTGTTTTGTTCTAAATCTTGAGAAGTGCTTTGCAGCTATAATGATCGTCTAATGGCACGTCAAGTGTCGTGGCTTGATATTTTCTTCTTCCTCGTGTATTCAATTACTAAATGTAATTTAATAACAGATCTATGTGGTTGTGACCTGTTTGATGCTGTCAGTGCAGCTCTTTGCTCTTTTTAGTTGTAGTCTTTTAAATTCAGTTTGTTCTTTAGCATGGAGTCTGAGAGCCAATTCTTCATCACTCTGAATCTGGTCCTTCTTTTTTAATGGCTTCTCTGGTTCAGTCATTATGGCTTTTCCCTTGTCTTTTGCTAAAATCTTTGAAACTGGTGGTGAAATAACCTCTCTTCTTGCAAACTCTTCAGGAATCGTGAAAAGTGTACCTCTTGCTTTTTGGATTGGTGATGTTTCTTCTTTCCACTGATCTTGTGCTATTGACCCAATAATGTAACGCCTTCGGATATTCAACATTCCGCTGCATACTCAGATTTGAGGGTGTTATAACTTTCAGCAACAGTTTTAACTTCAGGGCTGGCAGTACTAACTTCTATACCAGCAATACTAACTGGTACATTAGCAATACTAATATCGGGCTCAACAGTATAATCTTCTTCAGGAGCAATAAACTCAAAATCATGCTTATGCCTCCCCTGAGTTTGTGCACTCATTTGTACTAGAGTAATTCCCTTATCTTCATCAATCTGAGAAATCTTCCTCTCCTGTTTGGAAGGATCCTCCAACTCATCTTCATCTTTTGAAACAACAAGTCTGACCCTTCTTCTAGCTTTGCTTGACTTTACTTTGTGCTCCAACTTCTTCACTTTCATGATGAGCTTAGTGTAAGCAGCACCCTATGTCAGTTTGGTCTGCTTTAAGTCGGATTCAAAAGTATCCACTTTCTTGGATAATGTGGTACAAAGAACCGCCAATTCATTAAGTGTCATACTGCGCTCATCACTTCCAAGTTAGTGAACTCTTAGGAGAGGTGAATCATGGGGCATGGTAGCAGCTTCTTTAGCAACATAGGTTGTTTGCATAGAGGGTGGTGAAGTTAGTGGTTGTGAGGTAGATGGAGCACTGATGGGTATGTGATGGGACTCAACTAGGATTGTTGATCCTTCACCCTATAAAATATGACCCTGAACAAGCATTGTTTGAAACAATGGAGTGTCCACCCCAGTATATCCCTTGGAAGCTCTTTTCATATTGCTAAACAGTTTTTGTGTAAGGGTAGGAGCAATATAAAGTCTTTTATGAGGTAGAAGCAATCTCTTGTGCTTGTTCAAAAAGATTTGTATCTCTATGTGATTGTTCAATAAAGATTTGTAAATAATTCTTGGATACATCACAAAATACTTTATGTCCTTACTGGGACCAAGGTTTTCACTCCATGCCTCAAAAAATCAATTTGGGAAAAATTAAAGGTTCTGTTTGTGGCATAACCAAATTATCAGCAGTTGCTTTATTTGCTACCTATAATATTCCAAGCAGTTTTCTTAGAACTTAAGCAGTGAAGGATGGTATGAATTAAAAATTTCCACTAAGGAGAAAAGTGTCCCTTTTGAAAAGTTTAGCTATCTGAGTTGGACACAATTACCACCCATAAGAGCTAGTTGCTAAAAAATTTGCTACAGTAGATAAAGTTTAATTCATCAAATTCTTCTAATGAGATGTATTCTAATAGATGCCTTAGAAACAACCTTGACTTTCCCATATATTGTAGCAGTAATACCATTGTCTCCATCCTCAAGTGTGCTTGCTTTGCTGTTTGCCAAAAATGCTATATAAGAGAAACATTGTTGTTGGGTTTTCGTAAGGGCACCTACATAATTTGACTTGACAGTGTGAAAATTAATTTATTGATGTAACTTTCACTTCCTTCTGAATCTGTCATGTAGGCAGTCATGTTGTTGTGTTTGTCGCAAAAGTCTAAACTCCCATTGATGTAATTGAAGGTTAATTAAGTTCTGAGGATATGGATCGTGGTGAGAGTATGTAGCCGTAGTGTTTGATAGATGGTAATTCGAGATAAGAGAGAGCATTAGGTTTTTAATTGGACCGATTGTTATTATTTATACTTATCTTGATATAATCTTATGAATTTTATAGGAAGAAAGATCAAGAAATTCTCCAATTAGTCCAAATACCTATTGAAAAAGTAGTCTGGCGAAAATTTCGCAACGGCTATATTTAGTGAAGGAAATTCTGTTATGCCTCAAACAGTACTAACGGTCACCCAGCAGTACTAATTTTAGCCTAACAATACTAATTTTAAGCCCAACAGTACTAAAACATGGCCAGCAGTACTAAGTAATGCCCAACAATACTAAGTAATGCCAAGCCAGTTAGCAGTACTAACTTTGTTGTTACCAGTTTTACTCAATTTCATCCAAAAAAAAAGCATTTCCATCACAATTGTGATTCAACAATCTTCTCTTGTCTGTTTTTATTCTCACTTTTCTCTCAATTCTTTTTCTTACTCAATCACTCTTTCTGTTTTTATTTCACACATCTCTCTTTCCTATTTTTAGCTCACTAATTCTCTTCTTTCTTTTTTTTTCTTTTTTTTCTCATCAATTCAGACAGTTTTGTACATGTGCTCAATTCCAAGGGTTTTATTATGTCCTCACCCACTTCCATGTGTGTTAACTCTTGAGAGAGGTTGGTGCATTAGACTATTTAGAATGCAGCCTCATACCTAGTTTGGAGCTTCTGCATACCTTTATTTTGTAACTTGGCATCTGGTGACATACCTGAACCAGTTCCATTAGGATTCTTGGCTCGTTAAGTGTTGCACATGGATTAGGTCCTTTGTTCTCTACCATTTGGTTCCTTTTGCTTCTTTGTTAGAAGCTGTTATCAGGATTGATAAAAGTGTCGATCTTTTTGAGATAAATGTCTTATTATAATTAATGAAATGTTTTTGTGTAATAGGTTAGGTAGATGGTAAATAGTCAATAGACTATAAGTCAAAGGGGCTAAAATGCGTAAATGTCTTGAAGAATAGGGCTCCATGGCTCATTCATGGTAAAGGGGTATAAATACCCCTTCCACCACCTCATTTGTGAGGTGTGTCTTCTGGTGTCTCTAGGTGTTTCTTAATCTCATTCTAATCTCTCATCCTCCCTCTTTCTCTCTCTAGACTATACACTTTATTGCTTATTGATCCTGAATTTCAGACCTATACAAGTCTTGGGTATCAGTGCAGCAGGAGCGAGTTTTAGTGTTGTTTAGGGGGAAAGTGCTTTTTTGGATGCTTAATTCGTTTAGCTTATTGCGTATAGTGCTTATTGCTCTGAGACCACTTGTTAGGTCTGAAATTTAGGATCAATAAGCAATATAGTGTATATTCTAGAGATAGAAAGTAGAGAGAGAAAGAGGGAGGATGAGGATTAAAGAAAAGATTAAAATGAGATTAAGAAACACCTAGAGACACACACAAGACACACCTCACAAATGAGGTGGTGGAGGGTGTATTTATACCCTTTTTACAATGATTGACCTTGGAGCCCTGTCTTCTTTACTCTTTACATATTTTGCACACTTGCGATCTTATTGTCTTTGACTATTTACCAATTCTACCTAACTATTTACTACAAATAACATTTAATTTATTTATTACAAGACATTTATCTCCAATAAGTTCGTCTATTTTATCAATCCTACACAATCTTCCCCCTAAAGGGGTCGATCATTGAGGATTCTCTCTTTGATGGCATTTAATGATATTCATTTCCTTTTTCGTAACAGAAGCAGTAGTGGCAGGCCTTTCTCACATTCCTGTCACCCCAAATCCTTTTGGACTAGCCTAATCACCAAAACTTTACAGGGGACATCTAGACTGAGATATCTTAGTGTCCGACCATATTTTGATGTTAGATGTCCTTCCTTCCATTTTGTTTGAAATATTGAATTATTAGCATCCTTCAAAACAATACTTCAAAGGTTTAGCATCTAATACCAAGTGCTCAATATGCTTATCCTGCAAATGTTCGTTCAAAACCAAGAATATACAATCCAAGGTATTTTCTTGTTTACCAATTTTAATTATGACCAACAGTTTTAACTAGCAGTTTCAAGTATAACTAGTAGTACTAATTATACTTTAGCCAGTTTTAACTTTTTGCCTAGCAGTACACTTAAAAACTTGCCTAGACTCATCATTAATCTTACAACTACCATTTTTTACCTTACAATCCTTTATTAACTTAACTCTTACCTTTGTTATTAGGTAATCTAATGCTTGCAATTAAAAAGTTAAAACCTGCTAATCATCATACATGCCCTTTGTTGAGATGATCTGCAATTTTCTGATCGGATTGTACTGTATACATTTCTTATTTTCGCAGTCAATGTACGACATATTAAATGTTCACCAATTTTTTTTAGTCTAATACAGGCCCACCCTCTTACTTTTTATTTTACTGTAAGCTTATTCGCTAGACTAGAATATATCTATTTAGCCGATAAACGGTCACCAATTAAATAAAGATTTTACGTTTCATAGCGAGTGTACTAATAATTATTAGGACGATATAAATTTATTGGCTTTGTTCAATTATATTTGTTTTGTCACGTTAATGAATTTCGTTTTGCATTAAAATTCGTTTTATAGTACCGCTGAATAATACATTAAATTATCTAGACTCTTACCAATTACCACTTTGAACATCCTCTAACACATAAATAAATAAGAACTTGTGTTAATAACCCACTAGAGCCGAATGTAGGGAGACAAATCTACTAGGAAAATCCTTGAAATTTCCTAAATCTTATACTAGGTACATGTACAACTAGGAATTAATTAAGATATGTACTTAATGTTCCTAGTAAACAATTACACAAAGAATAATTAACCACATGGCCCTGTTTCTTTGCTTGAATGACACGCGGCTAGTGGACTACAATAAACAACAACCATATGATTTTCAAAGTATCTAGGATATCTTGTACCCATGATCTTGTTATTAAGGTACTGTACTAGGCGTGGTTTAACAATAATACCATGTGGGCTTAAACTTCCAAAACCATGGGTGACCTACTAAAACACCCTCAATACCACTACTTAGGGCACGATATGGTTCAAGAAGGGAGCTAGGGAAGCTATCTAGCCCATGAGCCTATAAATATACACTTACAACTACACTTAATACATTTCTAAACTCATAACCTCAAGAAAGCACTCTCTTCTTTCTTTCTTGTACTATGGTTCGAACACAAAAAGGAAAACATAGACATCACACGGCCTGGGTCTGATTTGTTCACTCGAGATCAGATAGGTTAGGGTGTACAACGGAAAGTCAAGGGTCTGTGCGTGGTGTGTAAGCTTATGGAAAGCTCAGGATTTTCTGGTCACATAGCTTTGTTTGCATTATTTCCTCACTTTTTTCCACTCGTCGACCTCAGTGCTTTGGGAATATGGTAAGTCCACTCTTGACTATACCCTTGGATGGTTTTGTTTGAAGTACCTCTATATGTATGTATCCTATGTCACGGTTTGTGTGGTACGCGAAACCTTGTGTGGTTTCGAAAACCATGCAAGTACGAATATATATTGATGGGTTGGAATGTGTTCATACACAATTATTGTAGTAATTATACTGGTGTGGTGAATTCAAAGCCATAAGGCACGTAACAAAGAATTAATTGTATCAACTTAACGGTTAGACATGACAAGCTACACGTAAATTACTTGACCAAAGGTTGATAAAACCCTTTGGATACAAGAAAAACATTTTCATGCATGTATCGTATAAACTTACAATTTCACATCTGGGGTTCATAAAAGATGTGTACACTAGGATATATATGAGTTGGGGGTTTGTTGAATATGCAAGTGGGTATGGACTTATGGGACTCTAGTTTATGCCTCTGGAAGCAGGAAACAAGCTTTAAACAAGCTTTTGGGCATGCTTGTTTAGCCACGTCTTGGGTACAAGACCCATGAAAGACAAGAGTAGTAGCTTAGTTAATTACTAATCCATGAAAGTTTGATGTTTCAATAACATGTAATGTGACACAGTGTTAAAAACCTAGAAACACTACTTTATAAACCAACAAGGATCCCTTCGGGTTATAAGCGGCTAGACAAGCCACTTGCGGGCCTTAACAAGGCACTCGTTGACTAGTATAAGCCCTAACGGCTTATTAAAGCCATGGCAGGTTTTGGGTGAACTTGCAGAAGGCCTTGGTGCGTTTGTGCCTAGGTGGGATGAGTCGGCTGAACCTCTAATCCCTTAACAGGCCTAACGGCTATTTCCCATGACTTCAAGGAGCCTTTCGCCACTTATAAGCTTTGGTTGTTTATTGTGATCTTTTAACAAACACCTTAAGAGATTTTATGATAACTCTTAGGCGGTTTAAATGGAAACCCTTGATACCATTAGAGAACGTGCCAACCTTTTAATGGACCGCCTAGTCCATTAACTGTGCCCTATCGTTAGGTCAACATAAGCTCAAAATAAGCTACTATCCGACTTATACATTCAAGCACAAACTGCTTAAGCAAACTTAAATAAGCTTAACGAATGCATTTTACTACAGGCAATATACTATAACTTTACCAGTTTGTAACCTTTTTGGTTACTACCAGTACTAATGACAATATTATTCTTCAAGGAGGTAACTAATATGCTACCAGCTTTTCTCACCATTATGGGTTCTACAAGTCTAATGACATTATTGTTCTACAGGAGGTATCTTGATGACTTCCAGTGGGTAACCATTATGGTTACTACAGTACCTTATGACAATATTGTCTCTAACCAGGGAGTAACTAATATGCTTCAAAGTAGTTACCATTATGGTATTACCAGTACTAATGACAATAATTGTTTACAGGAGTAAATAATATGCTACAGTTGTAATGACTACTATATCTACAGTAGTAATGATAAGGACTAAAATTTCATTTTGTTAACTTTAAGGACTAATTATGTAATTATCAAAACTAAAGGGTTTACAGTGTAAATGTTTATATTTTATAAAACTAGGGACTAAAGTGTAAATATCAGAAGCTTAAGGGTTTTTTTTATGTTTTTTATAGTTTTTTTTTTTTTTTTTATATTTTTTTTTTTTATTATTTCTTTTTCTTTTTTATTTGTATTGTTTTCTTTTTTCTGGGGTTTTTGTGTGTTTTTTTTTTTTTTGCTTTTTTTTTGTATTTTTTATTTTTTTTTTTTTTTTTTTTTTTTTTTTTGTTTTTTTTTTTTGTTTTTTATTTGTTTATTTTTTTTTGTTGTCGATGGGGTGTTTATTTGTTTTGTTTTTTCTGGTTTTTTTTTTTTTTTTTTGTTTTTTGTTTTTTTTTTTTTGTTATTTTTTTTTTTTTTTTTTATTTTTCGTTTTTTTGTGTTTTTTTTTTTATTTGTATTTTTATGTTTTTTTTTTTATTTTTTTTTTGTTTTTTTTTTTTTTTTTTTTTTTTTTGTTTTTGTTTTTTTTGTTTTTTTGTCTTTTTCTTTTTGTTTTTTTTTATTTTTTTTTTATTTTTTTTTGTTATTTTTATTTTTTGTGTTTTCTTTTTTTTTGTTTGTTTTTTTTTTTTTTTTTTTTTTTTTTGTGTTATTTTTTTTTTTTTTATTTTTTTATTTTTTTTATTTTTTTTTTTTTTTCTTTTTTTTTCTTTTTTTATTGTTTTTTTTTTTTTTTTTTTTTTTTTTTTTTGCTTTTTGTTGTAATTTTTATTTCTTTTTTTTTTTTTTTACTTTTTTTTTTTTTTTTTTTGTTTTTTTTTTTTGTTTGTTTTTTTATATTTTTTTATATTTGTATCATAAGTATAATTAATTAAAACGCTTTATGATTCGGTCGATTGTTTATTTATGCGGGTCATTTAGGGTTTGTTTAATTCGCGACTTATAAATATGTATTTTTATTTAGACAGTATATCCGTTTTCCCAAGAGCATTCAAACATTTGCAATACATTCAATCCTCGTTTCACCACCACTACCAAGTGATAACTGTACATATAAAACTAGACAAATTTTTTGTAGTTTATATCATTAAGTCTTTTGCCGAAACTTGTAGACTTAAGTTGGTTCGTATTTACTTGGTATTTGTCGGTGTGGTTCATCTTGGATATCTATTTCAATTTCCAGAGGACTATTCCAATCAGGTGAGTTTCATTAGCCCTTGTTTACCAATTATTTAAATGATTTACCCAGTCTTGGGAGGTAAGAGAACATGCTTTGTTTTACAAATTGGAAGAAGTGTAAATTTTTTTTCCATGTTTTCGTGTTATTTGCTGAGTTACATAACCCATTTTGTCCATGATCATGAACTGTTTTTTGATTTGAGGTGATGGGGATTTACATTAGTGTGGGCGTGAGTTTGTTATGGATAGTTCTAGTTGGGTTTGCACATTCCCCGTTCAGGGTGAATAGTATCACACGGGAGATGTAACGCATACCATGTCGATTTTGGGTTGTTGCGGGAGTGTTTGCACATCTTTACTAGGAGACTTGTTGCTTATTTATTTGACTTTCATTCATGGTCATGCTTCTGTGTCTTGAGGCGTAGGTTTACGTGTTTCTATTTTATGTTGGTTGCTTGGGTTGCGATTATTTTTCTCTGGGTAATTTGATGGGAAGTCATGGGGTGGGTATGTTTCACTGTGGGTGGATCACCTTCAGGATTAGGGGTGTGGTCATATGCTGGGGGGGGATGGGGGGCATGTTGGAATCGTTGGTTGGAAGTGTTTGGTCGAGTATGGGGGTTTTAGGCTTGTTATGGGTTGTCGGAATTATGGTTGTAGGGTGGGGAGGTGGTAGGGGGAGCGTGAGTATTGTGGGTGGTGTTGGATTTAGGAGGTTTGAGGGTGGGTGTGGGGGCGTTTATGGGGGGTATGTATGGGGAGAAGGGTGGGTCTTATTTAATATGGTGGGGGGGTGTGTAATTGGGTGAGGGGGGATTTTCGTATAGGGGTGGGGGCGGGAGATGTGAGTGGGAGTGGGTGAATGTTTTTGGTATAGACTAACGCGGTGGTGGGTCTTTATGGAAGAGTATGGGCGATGTGAGGGTGGGGGAGGGTCTGTGGGGGTGATGTCTGATTGCAATTGGGAGTGTGTGTTCATGTAGGCAATTTAGGGTGGCGGGCTAGACGTTTTAATCCTGGTGTGTATTATATGGGGGCAGATAGGGGGTGGGGCCGTTCGGGTATCATTGTATGGATGGTCTTGGGCGTTGGCTGATATGTGTGGATGTGCATGGTATGGCTGGGGGGGGGTGATTAGTGGTGGGGTCGTAGGGAGGTCTGGTGGGTGTGTAGTGTGTGTGTTTGGTGTGGTCGGCTGTCTGTAGTGGTGGAGAGGGTGGTCGGTTGAAGGTATGTATGTGATGTTAGTGAGGGAAGTGTTGGTTGTTATGGTTTGGGTGGTCGGGGAGGTTGGCTGGTACTGTGTTCCTGAGTATGAGTAGTATTCTGACTCTTTGGGTCCTTCTCGTCGTGGTTATCAGTAGATTAGCACCGGCTGAGCAAAGGAGGGTGGTGAGCATAGTGGCTGGGTAATTGGGTGATGGCAGGGAAGGACTGGCACTCTTGGGGATGAGTGTGGTGGATTAGATGGGATCGCCAGTTGACGGACTAAGAAGGTGCCCCTTCACCTCTCCTGATATTACTTTCAAGGCATCCACGGAGTGGTGAGGGTATAATCTAGTACTAAAGTCATTGGGGGGGAGCTTGTAGCTGTTGGATATGAGTGGTGCTATTGGGAGACGGTATTAGGCACTTTGTGAGGTCGTAGGGCATTCGCGGAGGACATTGTATTCCCTGAGTACTATACAATCTGGGCAGGAATATTGAGCCTCCATGTGTTTCCAGCATGTGCGAAGGCATGCCATTTACCTCCTAGTTGTTATGCACCATACTGCTTAGAGGGTGAATGTCACCCGGATTTTGTTACTGCAATGTTGAATCCGAGGAGTGGGGAATCAGAGGAAGTCACCGAGGTATGAGGAGACAGAAGGATGGTCCGCGGTTATTTTGACCTCACCCCTATAGACGGGGGAGAGGATGGAGATGATGAAGATGGCGATTCTATCTTGGGATTAGCCAATGTTAATGATTGAGGTTGACTTTGAGGGCCGAGGAAGAGGAAGAGGAGGAGCACTTAGCTCTGGCCGACTCTACTATTGTTGTACCTATTGATGAGCCTATTTTCCCACCTGAGGGAACAAAGCCTGTTATACCACCACCCACCACTGACATTACTATTGGGGCTAGGATTACCATCCGACCTTAGGCTTCCATATCCCTTCCACCAGAGGCAGAGGTAGAGAGACTTCTGGCCATGACTAATCCTTCTCACTTGACCACGCATTCAATCACCTCCCTTCTGAGGAGCGCCTTGCTTGGTTGCATGGCCCACATGCTCATTCATCCACCTTTACTTCCCATCATTGGGTGTCCAACCACATATCCCAGGACACAGGGATAGACATCCAACTCAGGCTCTCATTGATGCAGTACATTCGCATTACCATCACTCAATACCAACCAATTCCTCAATCCCTAATAAATACCACCACCTGTTGACCGTGGGGATGATATTCCCGAGTTTGAGCAGCATCCCCGTAAGAGGTTGTATTTGTCCACCTAGGCTAGTCCGGAACTGATCCAAGACACCAACGGAGAAGCTATACGAGGCATACAGGAGCAACTAGTAGATGTGCCCATACAAGAGGAGCTGATGGCCCTACGATTTAGGATATACATTGTAGAGGCGGAAAATGCTTCATTGCGTGGCTTAGGAATAATGAACTACGGAAGGCAATCGAGAAAATTACTCGTACACGTGAGAGGAAGCCCGTGAAAAGTATGGAGCAGCTAGTGGTTTGATTCAAGGAAGCTAGAGAGTCTTAGGTGCTCGAGACGCCCATGATCAGTCATCATGGATCGTTACCTCTAGAGCTTCTATCTCATTATTTATGTATTAGCTTGTATCGAAGGATTGTAGTACTAAGAAACCATGTAGTATTTTGGAGGGAAAGTCAATGAACCCGACTATCTATCGAATTATGGTGTTATGAAAACTTTGTCAAATCTTGTTTCAACTCTTTATCTGTCCATGCAAACCATCTACTAAAACATTACGACTATCTCGTTGTCCCTCATTAATTGTTTCTATACTAATTTTCCAAAACTAATTGGTTGTTACTGATATCATAGACAAATATGTCCCCGCAACATGAAACCCTTACTAACCAACAACCTTACGTCCACCTTGTAAAACAATTTTCATCTTATAAAACTCTGTGATACTTCCTTATTCATAACACATTTTTGACGAAAATGAGCATTGCATCGTTAGCCCTCAAATATACATAGCCTGATCAACTATGTATAATTCAGGAAGGACTATGCCATGCTGAGAGTAGTCACCATATAACCTTTATAAATAAATCCAATTCTTCATTTATATCCTTTGAAAAACTAGAGGTTAGTAGTTTTGGGTGTGCTGTATCATTTAAACTGTGGTTACTTCAAGAAAATCAAACTAGAATCTATGGACAAACTAAGCAGACCTTACTCCATTCTACTATTAAAGTTGACATCCAATTTATGCCATAATCTTAAGGAGGCCGAACAAGACAGAGACCTGATCACTAGTCGCCCTAGGACACTTCGCTAAATATCTGTTCGCCACTAGAGATTCCATTCAATCTAAGATTTGCCAGCTCTCCAGCAAAACTCCACCATTGAGAAAGGAAGCCACTACACACACGAGTTATCGAAGTATGGGGCAAACTGCAATTCTTTGTTTCTACTCTGACTTCATGAAGTGTCAATCTCTGAACTTCAAGGAACTGTACGGAAGTTGGCGGGTTTAACTCGATAAATTGAATATTTTGAGTACGGTTTTCATAATATCAGTGTTTGCTATTGAGGAACAGGTTAAGTTTGCCCACCTACATACTTGTTTGGGCTGAAAGGGGCTGCTTGGACTTGGTGAAAATGGGCAGATAAATCATTAGGTCCGATGGCATCTAATTATGACTTGGGAAGGACTCAAGAGGAAGATGACTGACAAGTATTATCCATAGGGAGGGATCCAGAAACTAGAGATTGAGTGTTCGACCTAAAGGTTAAAGGGAAGATGTTCCTCATACACCTCACGTTATCCAGGAGCTAAACCCTGTTATGTTACAGATCTGTGTAGTGAGACTCGTGAATGGTCGACAAGTTACGTCCGTGGACTTCCCGATAACATTATCGAAATGTGAAGTCTTCCAAGACGTTGGATGAGACTATTGTGCTGGCCAACGACTTGATGGATCAGAAGCTCCGTACCTATGTGGAAAAATCTGATAACAAGCGGGAAGGCGTGTCTGATCTCGTCCAGAAAGAAACAACCCATGGTCACAACAACACCCTTCAAGAGCGACACTGTAGGTACTTACAATGTTAGGGGGTTAGTTGAGACTGAATCTCCGGGGTTGACTCAAAAAATTTCTTAGGAACCATTCGATATCGATCTAATGCTCATAGAATTGGGTAGTTTCGATGCACTATCGTATGGACTGTGTCAGAAGATGTACGCGTAGTGAGTAGACAGTTGTACGATTCGAGAAAACTCGTTAAATTTCCCTTGGGAATGAAACTTTAACTTTTTGTTGGTACGTAAGTAGCAATTGGGAGAGTTTCCTGGTTGACAGCTATTCATGTTCAAAACGCTCAAGAGTACATGGCAAAGGTGCCGGGTTCTTTTTAGCACTATTTTCCGCCACGATAGTCGGAGGAAAGTCGGAAAGAAAGAAAATAGATGAAGGGTCGTACCAACGTCCGAGATTTTCTTGAAGTATTTCCGTGGATTGCCAGTCTTCCTACCGGCTCCACACTGTGGATTTCAAATCGATTAATTCCAGGTGCCACTCACCGTTAGCTCGCAGCACCGTATCGATTGGCTCCATCCGAAATGAAGGAATTATCGGAACAATTACAAGAGCTTTCCGAAAAAGGATTCATAAGGCCTAGTTCCTCACCTTGGGGAGCCCCGATTTTGTTTGTCAAAAAGAAGGATAGGTCATTCAGGATGTGCATCGACTACCGTGAGTTAAATAAGTTGACAGTGAAAATTCGCTATCCACTTCCGAGGATCGACGATTTATTCAATCAACTTCAAGGATCCAGTATTTATGCAAAAATAGATTTGAGATCGGGTTATACCGCTTATGTGGTGACGTGTGCAAGATACATTCAAAGACGGCTTCCGGACTCGGTTTACGTTTGGCAATTACGAGTTCCAGGTTATGCCATTCGGACTGACAAACGCACCTGCGCGTATTCATGGACCTCATGAACCGAGTGTGCAAGCCTTACTTGGATAAGTTCGTATATTTGTTCTTCATCGATGAATTATTATTTATTCAAAAGACGAGAAGAGCATGAAAACATTCTTAAAGCAATTTTGGAATTGCTTAAAAATGAGATGTGTGATGCAAAGTTTCAAATGTGAATTTTAGATTTCGAAGGTAACAATTCCTCGGACATGTCATTGATAAGTAAGAGGCATTAAATGTGGATCCTGCCAAGATAGAGTTCTATCAAGGATTAGTGCGTCTCGAAGACCAACCCTAAGGAGATCCGCCATTATTAGGTCTTGCTGGTTTTACTATCGGGAAGGTCATCATACAAGGATTTTCAAAGATTGCTAAAGTCAATGACGAACTTATCAGAAAGGATTCAAGTTCGACTGGGGTTGAAAAGGAAGAGATACGCCTTTTCAGTTAATAAAGCAGTAGTTGTGCAGTGCACCAATTTATCGGCTTTACCTGATGGGAGCGAAGACGTTGTAGTTACTGTGATGCGTCCCACAGGGTTTAGAGCGCTGTATTGATGCTGAGAGAGATGAGTGATTGCTCGGCCTCTCGACAACTAAAGTTCACGAAAGAACTACACCATCCCTTGTTTAGAAACTTGGATCGGTTAGTGTTTGCTTAAAGGATATGGAGACAATTATTATATGGAACCAGATGTCACCATATTCTACGGACCATTTAAAGTCCTACCAAAACTTGCTCGATCGGACAAGGAGCTTAAATCATGAGACAACGCCGTTGGTTAGATTGATTAAGTGATTACAATTGTGTACATCCTTTACGGACCCGGGGAAGGCAAAATGTAGTGGACCGATGCGTTGCGCATAAAGGGAACGGATTGAACCATCTGCGGGTAGTTCGAGCCTTAGTTATGACAATTGGCTCTAGGATCTCCCCAAACGAATATTATGAATGCTAGATCGTTGCCCCAAAAAACCAGAGTATCTCATGAATGAAGACGTGGCGTATGATCAAGAAGGTATACCCAAGGGAAAGATTGGAACCACGTGCGTGGGGTACACTATGTGTACACGCAGAGGTGTTGTCTACCTTGATATTGGAGAACTTAAGATCCGTGGTTAGGGCACGAATCCCACATGTTCGAAATATTCTATCCCTTCCATGGTTCCGAAATGATCTGTACCATGATGTGATGAAATTAAAATTGGTGGCCAAAATGAAGGCTGACATCGCCAAGTATGTTTGCAAATGCTTAAATCAATGTGGAGGAGGGTCTATGGACCGACACCAAAAGGCCATTAGGACTGTTAGTACAACCAGTAATACCCGAGTGGAAGTGGGATAATATCACAATGGATTTTATCACCAAGCTTCCTAAGTCATCACAAGGTCTGGACATCACCTGGGTGATCGAATATCAACTTACGAAACTCGCTCATTTCTGCAAAGAGGAGAAAAGGATCCGCTTGGGATCCAGTTGGCAAGACTACACCTAACAGAATTGTGGCGGAGACACGGGGGTACCGGTCTCAATTCATCTGTGATCGGAATGGGAAATTCACGTCGAATTTCTAGAGAACATTCCAACAAGCTTTGGGTACAAGTCTGGATACGGGTGCTGCATACCATCCACAAACCGATGGACAAAGCGGGAGAGTATTCTTATCCGATCTCGGGGACTGCTAGTGTTGTGTAACGAACTTTGGGGAAAGGGCTGGGTGAAGCATTTGCCATTGGTTAAATTCTCGTATAAGGAAAGCTATCACGCTAGCGTAAGGGCCGCACCGTATGAGGTACTTTATAGCCGGAATGTTGTCGATACCGGTGTGCTGGGCAGAAGTTGGCGAGGCTTAACTTACTGGCCCTGAAACGATCTAGGAAACCACGGAGAAGACCGTCCTGATAAAGTAGAGAATTCAAGCTGCTTAGGATTGACAAAAGAGCTACGCTAACTTGAAGCGTAAGCCGATGAAATTTCAGGTTGGGGATATGGTGATGCTCAAGGTCCTAGCCTTTGGAAAGGGAGTAGTACGGATTCATTTAGCAGGGAATAACTGACCAGAGGAATGTCGAAACCTTTCAAATGTGTTAGTTAAGTTTGGGGATAATGTTGCCGTACTTTCTGGAATTCTCGGGAGTTTTGCTAGCAGAGTCTCACCATACCTTCCATGTGTCTAAACTGATGGAAATATTACGTGACGAGCGTTAGACCTTGCGTTAGATGGAAGTTCACATTGATAAGACGTTGCAGTTTGTGGAAGGGCCCGTTGAAATTATGGAACAGAGGATCAATATCGTTTGGAAGCGAAGCGGATCACCATTTGTTATGGGTTTGCTGGAACTCTAGGGGGCGGGGTCCCTGTGTTCACTTGGCGTACGTGAGGATTCGTTCTGAAAGAAATACCTAATCTCTTCACAATCCGTGCATCGTCATCTGATACTAGGTCTTAAGCTTTTGAGGACAAAGCTCTTTTAACGGTGGTGGTGCTGTAACTTTTCTTAATTTTCGCGCTCATTGTACGAATCTTTTAATGATCACCATTTATTTTTAGTCCAATACCGGGGCTTACTTTTAATTTTAATGTTTAAGAACTCCCCAAATCGGTTAGACTAGAAATTATTATTTAGCGTAAACAGGTCACCAAATAAATAATGAATTTACGTCAAGCGCACCGTGTCTATATAATTATATGGACATTAAATATTGGTTTGTTCAATTTTATTTGTATTGCGTCACGTATATGACTAAGTTTTGCATTAAAAAATACGCTTAGACGTACGCGCGAAATACCTAGTACTTATCTAGACTCAAATCAATACCCACTTTTCCAAACCTTAACACAAAAATTTAAATAAGATCTTGTGTTAATAACCCACTTGAAGCCGAGAATGTAGGGAGACAAAAATTACTAGAAACTCCCTTGAAATCTCATAAATCTTATTACTAGGTACATGTACAACTAGGATTTTATTTAAGATATGTACTTTTAATGTTCCTAGCTCCACCAATACAAAAGAATAATAAAACACGAATGGCCCTTTTCTTGCCCTTGGATGCCGCGGCTAATGACAACAATAAACACAACCATAAGATTATCAAAGATCCTAGGAAATCTTGTACCATGATCTTGTAATTAAGGAATGTACTAGGTGGTTTTAACAAAAACCATGTGTACTTAACACTACAAGGTCTTAAGCTTTGAGGACAAAGCTCTTTTAACGGGTGGAGACTGTAACATTTCTCAATTTCAGGTCATTTTACGACTCCTATTAAATTGTCACTATTTATTTTAGTCCGATACGCGTTTACTTTTAATAATTACTTTTAAGTTTAATTGCGTAGACTAGAAATAATCAATTAATGTAAACGGTCGTCAAATAAATTAAGGGTTGCATCAACCAAGTAGCAAATTATTATTAAGAAGATAATTATGTACTTTGCGTATTTTATTTTTATTGGTCACGTAAAAGGGTTACGTTTCGCAATAAAATACATTTGGACACACCCCGGAAATACCTAGACTTACCTAGACTCAAACCAATACCCACTTTTATTACCTCAACATTTAAATTAAATCAATTCTTGTGTAAAACCCACTAGGGGCCGGTTATACACACAAAAGCACCTAGAAAATCCTTAAAAATCTCCTAATGATCCTTACAAGTACTAGTACATCCTTGGTTTAATTAATACTTGTCCTAAATGTTCCCTACTAGCCAAATACATAATGGTTAATAACCATTTTGGTTCTCCTTTGCCCTATGCCGCGGTTAAACATGATCCAACACACAAATCCATAAGATTTCATAATCTAGCTCAATCTTGTACAAATATCCTCTAATTAAGAGGTGTACTTGTGTGGTTTAACAAAACAAGGTGTAGTTAACTAGAAAACTTCAAAACCACTAGGGCTTGGATCGGTTTGGTTTGTTTGTGTAACTAGAAACATGTAACCAAGTATTTGCCTATAAATACTCACACAACCTCACCATATTACACTCTTGCAACCCACACATACACGAAACACTCTCTACTTTGCTCTATTTGTTTCGGGTCACCACAGCCGAGACACTATCCACACAAACACGACATCACACTAGTAATCATCAAGCTAAGGTTATACGTTTAAGGGTTTGAAAGCAAGAAAGATTCGGTTTAAACTAAGGCTTGGGGTATACAAGTCGAGTTTCCGCACGACTACACGACACACACGTTCAAGAAGCTAGGACCCTTGTAAGTGTCTTAGCCTACGTTCATATTCAAGTTTCATGTTTGCTTCATGTGTCATAAGGCACGGTTATTATGTGTTAACAAGCTAAACATGGGTCGTGCCTAGCATGACACAACCCATGTCCACGTCTTACAATATACAACATATATAGACTTGTGTGGTGAACCAAAAGCCATAAGGCACGTAACAAAGATCTTGTGTATAAGCATGAATGTTTAAATACGACATACACACGTAAAATATTTAACCGAGAGGTTTGATAACTCGTTTGTAAACCAAAACACTTTCATGTCACGTATCATAATACTTAACAACTCGTTTTGCTCAATAAAGGATGTGTACACAATAGTATATGCGAACTAGGGTTGTTTGGGATATGTCGAAATAAGTTAGCAGAAGTTAGTACTGCTAGCAGAGTTAGTACTGCTAGCATATTGTTAATACTGCTAGTGTATTAATAATATTGTTGTTGACAATTCTGAACTTTCTTGTGTCCAACACGAGCTCAAACAAACTCTAACGAATTTGTAACTCACTAATGGGTTGTATGATACGAGATAAATTAGAAGTTAATACTGGCAGGCTTAAGAAGTTAGTAATGTTAGCAGAAGTTAGTACTGCTAGCAGAGTTAGTACTCCTAGCAGAAGTTAGTACTGCTAGCAGAGTTAATACTGCTAGCATATTGTTAATACTGCTAGTGTATTAATAATATTGTTTTTGACTTTCCTGAACTTAAGGGACTATTTGGAACTCATAAGAACCTAAAATGTATTTTTTGTAAAATAGAGGGACTAAACGTATCAATATGGAAACTCAGGGGTGTAAACGGTAAATATTCTATTTTAAACTATAAGGACTGTTTTTGCCAATAATGAAAACCTAAGGGTATTTTATATAATTAAGTGATTTAAATAAACACTTATGGTATCGGACTAGTCGTGATATAATACGGATACTTATATAACTAAAGTCACGCGAATGATAAATAGGTGTATTTATTATTAATACTTAAACACCTTGTAAACTTAAAAGTATATAGTCGTACACCTTCCCAAGAGCAAACGAGGAAAACGAATACAATAAACGTGTACACCACCACACAAGTGATAACAGTATATATAAACTAGAAATTGTTATAGTTTATACATTGAGTCGTTAGCCTAAATATGTAGACTAAGACTTGACCGTATTTACTTAGGTAATTGACGGTGTGATTCACTACCTGCTTGGATATATAATATCAATCAGAGGACTACCTTCTAAGGTGAGTTCATAGCCCCATGTTTTACTGTTATTTAAATGATTTACATCCTTGGGGTGAGAACATGCTTGTTTTACAAATTGGACGCAAGTGTACATTTTATACCATGATTACGTGTTTGCCTAAGTTACCATAACCCATTATGTCCATGATCATGAACTGTTAATTGCATAGATGTGATTGGGAATTACATTATGTGGGCGCGAATGTTATGAATAGATCTATTAGGGATTGACAATCCCCGTTCGGGTGACTAGCTATCACCGGGAACGAACGCATACCATGTCGAATTTGGGATGTTGCGGGGTTAGCACATCATTCACGGACACTTGTTGGCAAATATATTTGCATTCATATATGTCAAGCTTCAGTGTCATGAGCTTAGGAAAACGTAATTACTTTTTATGATGTTTGCATGTGTTGCTCAATCATACACTTAGAAATCTTGCGGTCCTACAATTGATTTACATAAACCTATGAATTCACCAACTTTATGTTGATGTTTTAAGCATGTTTTTCAGGTCAATAAGGCACGGGGTGCGGTGATACATTGGAAGTCAATAATTGAAGAGTCAACATTTAAGATTTGGGGTCTTATTACATTTTGGGGATAATTCTTATAAACCGGAATCTTTATTTATATTGTTGAACAATTTGAAGCCATGGGCTTATGTAACAAACAAGTATTTTGTTAATCCAATGTATCTTTTTTAAATGACACGTTTAGTAGTCGTTCTCAGATCTTGTGATATTGATCCGTAAATGTAACGCCCTCGGATATTCAGCATTCCACTACGTACTCAGATTTGGGGAGGGTGTTACATTAATGATGCCTAATTGATGTCCTAATTGCTTCCCCAATAGATTACTTAGGGTCCTTTTGATTTTCGCATAATCATGTTTGTACGATGTGTGTAACGGCTGTTGGTTGTTGGTTGATTAGTTAGAGTGTACCAATTGAATGCAAATATTGATCTAGTTAAGCTTGAGATGAGTCAATTTGTTAGTTGGAATCTACGAATAAGAATGTTCCTGGTTGCGTTTTGCCTTAACTATTCTTGATTGCGTTTTGGTTTAAAGTTCTTAGTTGCTATTTGGCTTAAATGTTCTGGATTGCGTTTTGTTTAAAATTCTTGATTGCGTCTTGGTTATCACTCTTGGTTGCGTTTTGACTGTTTATCCTTTATTGCGTTTTGCCTGCTATATGCATTTGCGTTTTGAGTTTGAGTATGTTCTTGCGTTTTGTGTGTAATATTGTGCAAAGCAGGACAAAACGTAATCAATTGCGTTTAGTGATTGAAGACCCTCATTAGTACCCACCTTTTCAAATTTTTTCAAAAATGTTGCGTTTTGATTATATTTGAATAAATTATTCCTGCGTTTTGTCCAAATTGCATTTTGTTTGATTGCTTATTGTCTATTGCGTCTTGCCTTTGCGTTTTGTCTATTTTTATTAAAATATTCTTTGCGTTTTTGGGTGCTGCATTTTGTATGCACTGCGTTTTGCCTATTGCGTTTTGATTAGTCTAATAAACATTGGCCTCTACGTTTTGGCTTTTGCATTCTCTGCGTTTTGTGTGATATGTTTTTCCCAGCTGCGTTTTTGTCGCATCATCTGAGTTTTGGTCATTGTGTATCGGTCTTTGAGTTTTGTCTCCACTCTCATGAGTTGACTTCCGTTGACTTAAGTATTGTACATCTCTGTAGACTATCACCTCAAATATGATCAATGTGTCTATCTTGACTTGGACTTATGTCTATGTCTATCTAACCCTTGAGCATGTGCTCTTATCTAACATCACCTCTCTGTATGTATGTCTTCGTTGATGCATGTGTGCAGTTACAATGGCTGATGCAAATATCAATGCTCCTAAGGTTCCAATTGCTGCTGCTTCTCCACCTACTCGTTCTGATAAGCAAATCTTACATCGTAACAAATGGGTCCTAGTGGGAAAAAGCAATTGTTTCTTGGATGTGGAAAGAACTCAAGCCAATCCCATATTCAAGATAGTTGTGGACATCTTGAAGAACACCAACTTCTTCAATGCTTTCACCGCTTCCTCCACCATTCCATCCATTTACATCCAGCAGTTCTGGGACACCATTAGATTTGACAAAGACAAAGGATACAGCAGTCAGCTGGATGAACAACGCTTCTATCTCACCAAAGCTACTCTAAGAGATGCACTTCAATTACCCCAAGACAACAACAATTTCACATCTCCACCAAATGCTAACACTATAATCTCCTTTGTCAACGAACTGGGTTACCCAAATGTCGTCAGAACCTTATCTGCAATCGTGAAAAATGACATGTATACTCCGAGTTAGTCGGTATTAAAAAGGTGGAAGTCAGCTCCGGCCTCCGCTCACTTAAAATCAAAACGAACTATTGAGTCTAGAGCCAAGAGATTATCAATTAATCTCGTTAAGACACAATTCAAATGTACTTATGTATTCACAATGAACATCCGAGTGATACTTATGTATTCACAATGAAGATGGAAATCCTGCTTGAGCCAACATCAAACAAGCTCATGGTAGGTGACTTGTGAGATCCTTAATGGGTCAAACTTGTGACACTGGATATTGAATCGGTCCAGATTTTTGAATTGATGATTGACAAACTTTGATAAATGCTTAAAACCCTCGATATGTCACAAAAATCAATTTCTCATGTGACACATCGATAGATTTTCAAATCAATTTTCCTCTTTAATCGGTAAGATAGTAACTAACCGATTCACTCTTATCATGTTGTCTGCTTTGAGATGTTCCGATTAAGAGAATAGACAAGTAAGGTGATTCTGATGTTTATGCATTAAAAGATTCGACACTTATGCTGGAAATCATGTCAAGGAGATTCTTCTTAAGATTGAATCTACCTGATCACAGGTCGGTCCTCACGGATTCGAAGGTTACTCTAACCAAACACGGGCGAATGACAAAGCCATATTCGTCCCACACCTTTATTGTTAACTGTTTCATTACAGGTTCTTATAAAGATGGAGATGGCGTCAACCTGTTCCAGCAGAATCAAGTTCATAGCCACATGCTCATACTCAAGACTCAATGACTTTACAACATCAAGAAAGAATGACCTGAAGCTTCCGCAACTCTGATATCAACTTCTTCGTCAGCAAGTTAAATTGATGAAGTAATACGAGAATAAAGTCATGCTTTCAAGATTGCAACAAGTATGAGCATGTTGGCCCAAAAGTCACAAGCATGCAAGATGGCAAAAGATCACAAGATGATGATTAGAGATTTACTTTGGCTGATGATCTCAAAAAAGCTCAGGATCACATTCAAAGACAAGCCTAAAGGAAAAAGCTCAAGCTTAAAGTCGAAATGCTAGGATTCAAATTGTATTTTCTGGGGTGACCTCCCTTAGGGGGAGATTGTTAGGATCATGAAAAAGACTCGGTTACCCCGTGTTATGTCTAGCATAGGTTAGCTCATAGTCTTAATATTTATCGTTTAGTTACCGTATAACTTATGGCGTTGGGCCGGGTCTTTACCCACATATTAGCCCACTCTATAGCCCACTTAGGGTACTAATAACTCATGTATTTAAACCCCCTCTTAGCCATGGAGAGGGGTTGGTTGTCCATTTCATAATACACACACTTACGGGTGTTTTCTCTCACTAGACTAGTCATTTTCTCTCTCTAGAAATTTGGCCAACCCATCATTCCTAGGCTTGTGTTATGATATCAAATATACTACACACTGGAACAATCACAACAAGGTGTTAGTAATGACGTCTTGGTAAGCATTGAAGGGGTTGAAGAATGACATTATGGACCCAGTGATGCAATGCACAACCCCCTAGCCATTCGAGTTTCTCTCAATAGAAACCTGTCTCATTTGTCACAGAGATGCACATGACTTCTATTGACGTTCTCACTCTGAGTTATTTGATATTGAATAAGTGGTAGTCTGCTCTAGCCTCCGAGTACTAAAACCAAAATGCACTAATCGACTTTAGAGCCAAGAGATCAATAAAATAAATCTCAATAGGACACATTCCATTACAAACACTTGTTGAACACCAATAAGTTCACAGGCTGTTAACAAGAGTCCTACGCATTATCCTT